>JAJIBD010004659.1:0-177495 GCA_021461705.1 Cryptotis parvus | reverse complement strand
ACACACAGTTATTTTTGTAAGTTGTCTTCCACTCGTCATTATTTTATTAATGTGATAAAAGTGGTTCTGCAAGACTGGAATATATTTTGTTAGGAAAAAAATTAAGTTGTGTGAAAGTAAAAATTTGTCCATCTTATGTTTCACAAATAACGTAATCAATCGTTTATTTTGGTTACATCAAGAAAACAAGATCATAAGCTCTCTTTACTATATTCCTGGACTGAGTTTTTTTTTTTTTTTGCTTTTTGGGTCACACCTGGCAATGCTCAGGGGTTTCTCCTGACTCTGCACTCAGGAATTACTCCTGGCGGTGCTTGGGGGACCATATGGGATGCCGGGAATCGACCCAGGCCGGCTTGGGCCTGCCACGTAAAGGCAAACGCCCTACCCGCTGTGCTATCGCTCCGGCCCCCTATTTATTTTATTAAGGCACTGATTTACAAGTAAGTAAAATTTTCCTATTTATAAAAACTAAGGAGAGTTAGAGAGACAGAAAAATAAACTTTTCAGACTGTGACATGGGCAACCAAGAATGTGCTTTTCTGTGTATTGATTTTGGGGGCTCACACATAGCTGTGTTCAGGGATTGCTCCTGGCCCTGCACTCAGGGCTCATGCCTGACAGTGCCAGAGATGGGAGCTGGGTGGGCCCCGTGCAAGCGAGCTCCTAGGTGCCTGCACTTTTAATCCCAGAGTTCCAGAGATGAACCGTTCCAACTTAAAATCCATCACTTCATCACTTGATCACTTGAATCCCGTTATTCATCTATTTGCTCGAGCGGCGCCAGTAACATTTTCATTGGACCCTATCACGTGCCAATGTAGCCCAATGGCATCTGGTTGATTCAGGAATATGAAGAGCCTCAAACCGTTCCTTCAGGGTCTTGACAAGGAAGTCTGACCATCTTGTAGGTGGGCGGTCACGTGATCTTTTGATATCCCGTGGGATCCAGTCGGTAATGGCTCTAGTCCAGCAGTTGTCTCCAAATCACATTACATGTCCAGCCCATCTGATTTTCGATGACTTGGCAAACGAGACAGCATCCCTGATTCTGGAATAGCGACGGAGGTCAGAATTCCGATTCCTTCTCTCACTTGAGTGAGGCGTGATATTCCAAGCATAGCTCTTTCGATGCCTCTCTGGGGAGACCCGAATAGCATTCTCATCCTGATTTCGTAGGGCCCAGGTCTCTGAGGTGTATGTTAATGCAGGGAGAACGGTGGAGTCAAAGAGATGTGCCCGGAGCCAGAGGTTCTTTGTACTTTTAGCTATTTCTTCGATGCCTTTGAAGGCATTCCATGCCGCTCTCTTCCTCCTGCGCAGCTGAGGTTTTAGGTCGTTCATCATGTTGATTTCTCGACCTAGGTACACATAACTGCTGCATTCAGAGATGTTTGTTCCATTGAGAGTGAATGGGGCCTCAGGAACTAGTTCATTCTTCATGAACATAGTTTTCTTTAGATTCAGCTGTAGACCTATATTTCCACATTCTCGGTCAAAGTCAGCCAGCATTTGTGCCACTTGGCTAATGTTTGGCGTTATTAGAACGATGTCATCAGCAAAACGGAGGTGGTGTAGTTGCCAACCATCTATCTTCACTCCCATTCCCTTCCCATTCTAATTGTCGCGATGATGTTCTCGAGGGTGGCGCTGAAGAGTTTTGGTGAAATGGTATCACCCTGTCGAACCCCTCTTTTCACATTAATGATCACTTCTTTGTAGAATGGTGAGATCCTGGTGGTGAATCCGTAATACAGCTCATGAAGGATCTTGATGTATTGGGTTTGAACACCGTGTTTGGCTAGGGCTTCAATGACTGCTTCAGTCTCCACAGAATCAAAGGCTTTCTGTAAATCAATGAACATGAGACAGAGCGGCATCTTGTACTCCCTACAAACCTCGATGAGCTTGGTTACCGTGTGGATATGGTCGATTGTGCTGAATCCTTTCCGGAAACCTGCTTGCTCGCATGGTTGTCCTTCATCTAGTGTTCTGCTAATCCTGTTCAGGATGACTCGTGTAAACAGCTTGTAGATGACAGACAACAGGCAGATGGGACGATAGTTGCCCGATGTCGTGAATGTCTCCCTTCTTGAACAGTAGGAACTGTCCTGCTGGTTTTCCATTGGGAGGGCACCTTGCATTCGGACAGGTAGCGTGTGAAGAGCCGAGGCTAGTGTATTGATGAGTACTGACGGCAGATTCTTCAGGTGTTCGGGTCTGGACTTTGTCTGGGCCTGGTGCTGTTCCCTTCTTTACTGACGAGATGGCATGTCAGATTTCAGAAGGGAGAACGTTGGGAATGACATATTCATCCTGTGGAATTTGGTACGTGGGCAGGTGGATGTGGCTATCAAAGAGATTTGAGTAGAAGTCCTGGATAATCTTCTCCATTGCCTTTCTGGAAGATGTGATAGATCCATCAGGGCATCGGAGGGCAGTCATCTTGGTCTTATAATTGGCAAAGGACAGGCGGGCAGTGCGAATGCTTTTCCCGGCTTCTGCTGCATCTTCCAGTATTTCTGCTCTTCTGTCTTTGAGGTCTTCTTTTATCGCTTCTCTGCACTGTTTAACAAGCTTGGATGTTAGCATCACGTTGGCAAATGAGCTCGAGAGTTTCTGAAGACAGGCGTCCTTTTTGTGTCTTTCTCTCTCTCAGCATTCTTCGCACAATCATGGAGGTGCTGAACCAGTCGGTTGTATTCTTCATCGATGTCGTCAAATGATGGTATCTTCCCATGTTGCTGCAATGGTGCCAAAGGTTTCCCAGTTGTTGGTCGTTCTGGGCGTTCTCTTCTTAAACTTTGCAGCCTTTTCTCCCCGTTATGGGAAGTAGAATTTTGCACGAAGGAGAGGGTGGTCTGATCCTGTTTGGAATTTGGGGACGACAGCTACATCGGTCAGACAAAACTATCGATTGAATATGATGTGGTCAATTTCATTGTGGAACTGTCCGCCAGGAGATTCCCATGTCCAACGTTTCGCTTCAGCTTTCTGGAATTGTGAGTTCCCATGAATGGTCTTGGTGGACATGATGAACTCAGATAGTCTCTCACCCTGTTCGTTCCATTCTAGGCCATGGGTCCCGATGTGGAGTTCTTCAGCCGATCTTTTCGGTCCTATCTTTGGCATTAAAATCACCAACTATGATCTTGTAGAAGGTGTGATCTTTTTTATAGAACTCCTCCAATTCCATGTAGAATTTCTCAATTTCATCTTCTTTGTATGTGGATGTTGGTGCGTAGACAATGAAGATAGAAATTGCTGGCAGTGGGCCACATCTCTTCAAGTGTAATCGTCCTATTCGGTTTGTAAGGCATTCAAATGAATCAATGTTTATGGCCATGTTCGTGTTGACAAGGACACCAACGCCACCGATGCCTCTTTTCGCCGCATGTTCCAAGGAACAATTCTTCTCCAGCCTGGCTTGTCAGAAACCCAGCCTACAAGGGACCAACCACGCAGAGACCCGCCCCTTCAGAGGAGAGTATTTCAAGCGCAGGAATGCTTGAGCCTAAGACACAGGTACACCTGGCAGAACAGAAACCAGCTTTCCCCATTGCGCGCGGTCGCATAGCGCATAGCGGCCATGCGATTTACCTCCCAAATTACCGTAAATATTCAACCCACCCCTCTGAGAGAGTCCCACAAATTAATGAGAATATAGCGCCCGCATGGCAGAGTCTGGCAAGCTGTCTGATGCGTGTTTGATATGCCAAATCCAGTAACATAAATGTTTATTTTACTGACCCCGAAAGAGCCCTTAATACGGCAGCAGTAAGAAAGGCGAACAAGCAGTGCCAGACAAAATTTCATGGCCATCCTAGGCTGCCAAAACCAAGAAGGACTAAAATGACTGTCTGTACTTTCAATGCACATACACTGGCATCGGAAGCATATATTGAGGATCTGATGCTGCAAGCAAAAAAGATCAAGATCGACATCATTGGTCTGACTGAGACGAGGAGGCGTCAGTTGCATCATGCTGTATTTGACACCGGAGAAACCCATCACCAGGGTTAGAAAACTCCTTTTCACAGATAGTATCACTGTATCACTGTCTTCCCATTCATCGATTTGCTCAGGGGGGCACCAGTAACATCTCCATATGACCTGTCTCATGCAAGTAGAGCCCAAGGACACCTGCTTGCTCCAGGAACATAAAGAGCCTCAAACCATTCCATCAGGTCATGGGAATGAGGTCTATAATTGTTACTGGTATCTGGCATATCAAATATGACACGGGTAGCTTGGCAGGCTCTGCCGTGCAGGTAGCATACTCTTATAGTCATCTCAAAATCCAGCATTTATTGATGAACCGGTGGCGGGAAACTGCGCGCGTGCCGGGCTGTAATAGGCTGGTCTGCTGGGTGGAGTTCTGAGGAGGGAAGTCCGGATGTGGAAAATGGAGGTCCTCATGGAGTGGGGGGTTGTCTGGCTTATTGTGAGGCTCTGATGGGTGGCGGGCCAGGGCTAGAACCTGCCATCCGTCCTGAGCACCTCATGAGCGACTGGGCACAGTGAGAGCCAGTAGCAGCTCTGCCCCATGTCTGTTTCTAGATCAGCATACCTGAACTGGATTAAAAAAAGACTGCAGCAGGGTGGATCTCGATGAGCCGGGCTGTGATAGGCTGGTCTGCTGGGTGGAGTTCTGATGAGGGGGAAGTCTGGATGTGGAAAATGGAGGTCCTCGTGGATTTTGGGCCATACCAAACCTAAATATCTATTTCACAGATAGTGGAGTTGCTTATTTTATTTATACCAAGGGAAAAAGTCATCACTTCTCTGCGTTGTAAGTCTCCTCACTGTATTCTCATTCTGTATTCCCATCACTTCCCTAACTTGATCTTTAGAAACTCTTTATTGCAAACTATGTGATGCCTGTTAAAGAAAATTGTTTTGGAAGGCCAGTTAGAAAGCTCGGGTAGTAAATACCACCCCTGATCTGTGTGAGAGGCCCCAGGTTCTGTGGCCCCCTGAGCTGATGGTTGCGGCCCCTGTTTTTCAAAGCCAGTTAGGAGCTAGGAAATGGCCCCAAGAGCTAAGGCAAAAGCTTCTGATGCAGATCCCCAAGGTTCCCATCTAAGTCTTTAGGTCTTAGGACGGCTAAATGACATGCCCAGCCTCCAAGACAACTGACTCTTGGCTTGTCGCCGTAGTGACCATGGCTGAGTCTTTACAGAAGCGCCCTAGATCAGCCGGGGCTGCAGAGGGTTTGGCCAGACGTGCAGAGGCCATGCAGCTTAGTGAACAGACAGACGCCTTGGTCCGAATGCAGAGGCTCTGAGGATTCATATTTGTAGGACACAGCCACCACCCAACATGTAGTTTCCAGAAGAGCCAGCCAGTCTTCCGCAGGCCTCCCGAGCCCCACAGGCATCCCTGGCATTCCAGACATGGTCCTACTGGCAGGGCTGGCGCAATCTCCCGCAGGTGCGGCAGTTCACAGGGTCACCCTGGAGCAGATCCAGGCCCGTGCCCGTCCCATGACCTGCAGTCTTTGAGGTTCCTCGGAGTGAGGCAATTGCGGGCGGGGCCCCCTGGGGGAGGTGCCGGTATTGCGACACCGGGTGCCTTGGCTAATGTGAGAAATGTAGACGGCCAATGTGAGAGGCGGCCCAGAATGTAACAGTCATGCAGTTTCTAGCTAGCAATTAGGGACTAGCCACCCTGAAAAAAGTCAACCCAGCCTCCTGGGCCCTGGTATACTAAAGATTCTGAATACGGTGAGGGAAAATTGCAGGAATGTCAAGTAACAGTGCTCAAGAGAATCAGCTCCAACAAGCAATACAGAACAGATTATTCAAGGTATTCTTAGAATAGGCTCAGAGGTTGAGAAAAAATTTGAAGTAAGTGTTGTACATAGGTGCAGTGGTGGTGAGTCTGGGGCTGACGAGTAGAAACCCACTAGGTTCTAGAAACTCAGAAGGCGAATGCAAGAATAGAAATCGGCCAGACTTGCACATAACAACCCAGAAAACGTCATGACTTTGTCAATGCCATTCCCTTGTATGGGGTGCAATGGTCAATAGAATTAGTGCCGGCTAAGGGAGCAGGCATTGGGATGGGGGGGCGTGGGGGAAATGAGGGTCTCTGGTGGTGGTGGAGGCTCTCTGGTGGTGGGATTAGTGCTGAATGATGAATCTTTCTAACAATCGTATTGTGAAAAACTTTGTACTTTGTAAATCACAGTGTTCAAATAAAGTTTTAAAAAAAAGTGCTCAAGAAACAGGGTAGGGCCCATGTCAGTCCACAAGCGGAAGCTCTGTGGGCCTGGATTCTTCTAGAACATAGCCAGGTTTATAGGCCCTGTTAGGCTCCCAAGCTTGTACCACTGGGGGCTCTCTAACAGCAACGGATTCCTGGGATTCTGCTTCCAAACTTGGTTCTAACACAGTTGGCTGCGCTTGCCAGCTGATGCTTCTGCTGGAGTCAGACTCCACTTCTGGTCTGTTCCTCTATGGCCAGGAAGCAGGTGGGTTCCCGGCTCGTCGCAGAGCCAAGGCTGGTGGCTGAACACCCCTCTGGAATGGGAGAGCTTTGAACACAAGCTAGATGGAAATGCGATATGTCAGAAAAGTTGATGAAGACTTTTGGTATGGCCCAAAAAGGTTTCTGTTTGGAGAATGCCCCTTTTCTTCTCTACATGGAAGAGATTTTAAAAATAAAGTCATAGTTGGCACATCCGAACAAATAAATAGTTTGCAGTCATTGACATCAGAGAGGAATCAGTGGCCAGGAGACAGCAGAGAGATTTGAGAGGCGAAGTAGCTCCATCTGGAAATAAGACGTCCCTTCCTGACCACCCACCACCCCTGGCTCAGGACAGGAGGAAGAACCAGCCAGCCCCAAGGCCAGACTCAAGGCCACTGACACACAATTACAGATGTTTGTCTAAATCAGGATGCTGTAACCGTTCCGTTTTGCTATGTACTTTTTAAGAATAGGAATGCAGCACTCAGATGCTTATGTAACCCCCAGACTTATAAAACGTGAAGACTTCAGTGGTTCAGGGTTCCAGGTCTCTTGGGCTTGTGATCCCTCAGCACCGCACTTGACTGAGTGTGTTTCTGTGTGGGTGAATAAACTCTGCTTCTGTACTTGGTTGCGCTGTGTGCAGTAACTGTGTAACTTGGGAGCAGTGGGCTCCAGCTAGGCCTGCCTGGAGGCCTCGCAGACTAACAGATTAAGATGTTTCCCTGACACATATCAAAAATTGTGAAAATAGCCCATTGTTGACAGGGGCTGTGGTGAGAAGGGAACCTCTCCAAAGCACTGTTGGTGGGAACATCACCGGGCTCCATCTCTATGAAAAGAAGAATTGAGTCTCTAAAAGGAGAAAGGAACAGAGCCCGTCTGACCCTGCAATACCGCTTCTTGGAGTCTATCTGCGGAACACAAAGCATTCATTTGAAAGGATGCGTACATCCTGTGTTCACTGCCGCGCTGAGTGTAATAGTCAAGATACAGGAACAGTCCCGAGGCCCAGCTCAGGCGTGGGTCGAGAATGTTGGTGAGGGCTGAGAGATAGTCCAGTGGGTAGTGGCTTGCCTTGCATGCTGCTGACTAGGGTTCGATCCCCAGTACCCCTTCAGGTCGCCCAAATCCCACTAGGAGTTATCCCTCAATGCAGACCAGGGGGTAATCCCTGAGCACAGCTGGATGTTGCCCAAACACAAAACCAAAACTTAAGAAAGCCATGAAGTTGCTGTATATACACACACAATGGAATACAATATAGTGTAATAATAAAATCATGCAATTTGCAATAACATGGATAGAATTAGAGGCTCTAGCCCTAAGTGAAGTCAGTAGAACAGAAGGGACAGATACAGAGTGTATCTGTATCTTTATAGGTGGGACCTAAACATACACAGCTAGGGAATAACATCAAGCCAAAGGCAGCACAGCCAGGAAACGGATCTACACAGCTGAATTGGAGAGTTAGGTTGACTGGGGAGGGTCCTGGGGTCCTGGGGGAGGGAGGGGTGTGCACCAGGGATGGGTGTGGTACTGGAATATGTACATGGGAGCCATCAGCAACAGCAGTGGAAATCACAGAACCTCAATCCATAAAATAAATTCATTAAAAATACTAATTTGAAAACATGTTTTCCTAGCTTGCACCAGCCTGAGTGCAATCCCTGACATTCCATGGTCCCCTTGCTGACCACAAGGCTGTCCAGATGCTCTGGACATGGCAGCAGCCCTGGCATTGAACCACCTGTCCAGTTGACTGTGGATGTGGTGGGCTCTGCAGCCTCCTGAGAACCTCTTGGGCTGTCAACACACACACACACACACACACAAAAAATTGTCCTACATGCATCTGGAAATATTGCTTTCATAAAAGAAAGGAAGATGCAGTACTACGCTCATGTTTTTTAAAAAGGAGGGAGTGTCTATGTATATGCACATAAAATCCACTTCTCAAAGAATGTACAACCTAAAGAAATCTAGAGAATTCCACCCTCTGAGTTCAACATCCGGACTCCACAGCTCGTCAGAGCTCCACCCAAGAGAAAAGCCAATCTCTCCTGGTTGAGGTTCATCAGTAAATGCACAAGATGAGAGCCTACTACTGAGAATATCCCACCTCCACAGCAGAGCCTGGCAAGCTACCCGTGTAGCATTTGATATGCCAAAAACAAGTAACAATTATAGACCTCATTCCCATGACCTGAAGGAATGATTTGAGGCTCTTCATGTTCCTGGAGCGAGCAAATGCCCTTGGGCTACACTAGCACCAGGACATATAGAGATGTTACTGGTGCCCGCTTGAGCAAATCAATGAACAACAGGAAGACAAATTATACAAGTGATACAAGTGAGTTGAGGTTGATATTTTTCTTTTTCCTTTTTGTTTGTTTGTTTGCTCATTTTTGGCCATACCGAACAGTGCTCAGGGCTAACTCCCGGTTCTGCACTCAGGAATTACTCTTGGCAGGCTCCTGGAGGCCATATGAGATTCTGGGGATTCAATCCAGGCAGGCTGTGTGCAAGGCGATCGCCCCATGTACTGTATTGACAGTTTGGGCATTCCTGTCTGCCTCCTGTGGTACAGAGAGCATAGGGCTGGGTCAGAGAAGTAAAAGCAGTGAGGCACATGCTCTTTTCACTGCTGACCCCAGTTCAAATATCTGAACCTTATGTGGTCCCCCCCAGAATCACCAGGGGTGGTCCCTAAGCACAGCTGGGTGTAGCCCAAACTACCTCACACACAAACACGCACCCACGCACACACATGCACACACGCACCACACACACACGCACGCATGTGCACACACACACAAATAAATAAAGGAAAAGAAAGAAAAACATATTATTTTTCTACTGCTTTCCCTTTCACATTTCTCAGAACAGTGCAGAGAAGCGATAAAAGCAGACCTCAAAGACAGAAGAGCAGAAATACTGGAAGATGCAGCAGAAGCCGGGAAAAGTATTCGCACTGCCCGCCTGTCCTTCGCCAACTATAAGACCAAGATGACTGCCCTCCGACGCCCTGATGGATCTATCACATCTTCCAGAAAGGCAATGGAGAAGATTATCCAGGACTTCTACTCAAATCTTTTTGATAGCCACATCCACCTGCCCACATACCAAATTCCACAGGATGGATACGCCATTCCCAACGTTCTCCCTTCTGAAATAAGACATGCCATCTCATCGGTAAAGAAGGGAACAGCACCAGGCCCAGACAAAGTCAGACCCGAACATCTGAAGAATCTGCCATCGGTGCTCATCAATACACTAGCTCGGCTCTTCACACGCTACCTGTCCAAATGCAAGGTGCCCTCCCAATGGAAAACCAGCAGGACAGTTCTACTGTTCAAGAAGGGAGACATTCATGACATCGGCAACTATCGCCCCATCTGCCTGTTGTCTGTCATCTACAAGCTGTTTACACGAGTCATCCTGAACAGGATTAGCAGAACACTAGATGAAGGTCAACCATGCGAGCAAGCAGGTTTCCGGAAAGGATTCAGCACAATCGACCATATCCACACAGTAACCAAGCTCATTGAGGTTTGTAGGGAGTACAAGATGCCGCTCTGTCTCACGTTCATTGATTTACAGAAAGCCTTTGATTCTGTGGAAACTGAAGCAGTCATCGAAGCCCTAGTCAAACAGGGTGTTCAAACCCAATACATCAAGATCCTTCGTGAGCTGTATTATGGATTCACCACCAGGATCTCACCATTCTACAAAGAAGTGATCATTGATGTCAAAAGAGGGGTTCGACAGGGTGATACCATCTCACCAAAACTCTTCAGTGCCACCCTTGAGAACATCATGAGACAATTAGAATGGGAAGGAATGGGAGTGAAGATAGATGGTCGGCAACTACACCACCTCCGCTCGCTGATGACATCGTTCTAATAACACCAAACATTAGCCAAGCGGCACAAATGCTGGCTGACTTTGACCGAGAATGTGGAAAGGTAGGTCTACAGCTGAATCTGAAGAAAACTATGTTCATGAGAAATGAACAAGTTCCAGAGGCCCCATTCTCTCTCAATGGAACAAACATCTCTGAATGCAGCAGTTATGTGTACCTAGGTCGAGAAGTCAACATGATGAATGACCTAAAACCTGAGCTGCGCAGGAGGAAGAGAGCGGCATGGAATGCCTTCACAGGCATCGAAGAAATAGCTAAAAGGACAAAGAACCTCCGGCTCCGGGCACATCTCTTCGACTCCACCATTCTCCCTGCATTAACATACGCCTCAGAGACCTGGGCCCTACGAAAGCAGGATGAGAATGCTATTCGGTCTCCCAGAGAGGCATCGAAAGAGCTATGCTTGGAATATCACGTCTCACTCAAGTGAGAGAAGGAATCCGGAGTTCTGACCTCCATCGCTATTCCAGAATCAGGGACGCTGTCTCGTTTGCCAAGGCATCGAAAATCAGATGGGCTGGACATGTAATGCGATTTGGAGACAACCGCTGGACTAGAGCCGTTACCGACTGGATCCCACGGGATGTCAAAAGATCACGTGGCCGCCCACCTACAAGATGGTCAGACTTCCTTGTTAAGACCCTGAAGGAACGGTTTGAGGCTCTTCATATTCCTGAATCAACCAGATGCCATTGGGCTACATTGGCACGTGATAGGGTCCAATGGAAATGTTACTGGCGCCCGCTCGAGCAAATCGATGAGTAACGGGATTCAAGTGATCAAGTGATTTCTCAGAACACTAAAGAAATAGAGCTATGGAGACTCTGAACAGTCCTAAGCCAAAAATGTAAAACCATGAAGATGAAAATAAATTAATGCACAAAGATTGGCGACTCAGCTCATGGTAGAAGCAGCCTGCCGGAACACAAACCTCAACTCTGCAAGCCCCAGTAATATAGTTCAGCTATTGTTTCTGTGCTTGGTGGTGTGTAGGCTGAAACAAGTACCTGCTGGGGTATTGCCATCCTAATCAAAGCCCTCTCTTTTTTAAACTGTGAGGCTGAAGTGCAGCCATCTTTAAAATAAGCAGCTCCTCTGGTTTTAGAGAGAAAAGAGACCAGCAGAAGAGCCCAAGGTCATTTGTCTCATGACAAGTATTTCCCTAAAGATAATGCTAAGACTTGAGAGGCAAAAGTAAGTCCTCCTGATCACCCGAGAAGGAAGAACCGGCCAGCCCCAAGGCCAGACTCAAGGCCACTGACACAAGACTACAGATGTTTGTCTAAGTCAGTATGTCCTAACCGTTCCGCTTTGCTATGAGCTTTTAAAGACTAGGAATGCAGTACTCGGTCTGCTTAGGTAACCCTGGGCGTATAAAACCTGAAGACTTCAGTGGCTCGGGGTTCCAGGTCTTTTGGGGCTTGTGCACCCTCAGCGCTGCACTTGTCTGAGTGTGAATAAACTCTGCTTCTGTACTTGGTCTTTCTGCGTGCTGTTTCCAAGCACCTTAGGTGCGGTGAGCCCGGCCAGGGCCGGCCTTACAAAACCACAGGTATATTTCTGGAGGGTTCTATCCCGTCTCTTCACTTAGGGGCACATTCCTGAGTTTCTGCTCTTTACCTTCCGACTGTTCAGTCAAGGAGCCCCAGCCGGGAGAGGAGAAACCAAATCTCCCAGCAGAGCGACTCTGCTCTGCAGGATGCGTGGGGAGGGCTAAGCTCTGTTGGCACAGGCTGCCAGTGCTCCCGGCATAGACCAGAGCTACGCTGCCCAGTTCCACAGTACCTGCCCAGGGCTCTGGCTGCAGCCAGCGGCATCTAGCGGGCGATGGACGCCTTCAGAGCCTGCTCTCTCTGATGGAGAGACCAGCCCAGCGACATTCCCCTGCGCCTGCCAGGGTGGGGTAAAGCAGCAGAGTTCTGGCCAGCTGGTAAGGCAGAAGGGGTCAGGTGGAAAACTGCCTCTCAGGTCGCTGAAATGAGGACCTAAGTAATGCAGAGGCAGAGCCTGACCTCTCCTGAGCTGTCTCCCCACCAGGAAGTCTGGAGAATGGGGCTAGAAAGGGTCACAAAACGAGCTCAGTGCGTGGGCCTGGGCGTCCGTGCTGGCACCAGGGCTCCGCGGCGCGAGGGGCGCCCATGCCGGCACCAGGGCTCCGTGCGCGCCCAGGCTCACCTCTGTCTGTGCTACACATGGAGGCATCTGCGGCTGAGCACTACTGCAGGCGTTTCCCCCACTACCACCCGGCACTGCACTAGCCAGCAAGCCCAAGTCATCCCCTTCTTTCCTGTGTGCAGGTGCCAGCAGCTGGACACACTGGGCGCATCTGCTCTGCCGGTTTCCCGTGGTTCTGCCGAAGGAAGAGCAAGTGTCTGGCCCCAAGATCGGCTCGTCAGCCTGGGGTCCAGGCGAGACCACAGGAAAAACTTCTCAACAGATGTGACTGCTTCTCACTCCTCCAGTTACCAAGTGGTTCTCCATAGCTCCTGACTTTTCTATGTAAAAATTTAGTGTTTTCCCTCTTGATGAGAAGGTGATCCTAAAGAGATCAGGCATCTTGACACGGGTAGACTGAGTTATCAAAAAGTCATTCTCGGGCCAGAACGATAGGACAGCGGGAGGGCGCTTGCCTTGCACGCTGCCAACCCGGGTTTGATCCCGGCATCCCATATGGTCCCCTGAGCACTGCCAGGAGTAATTCCTGAGTGCAGAGCCAGGAGTAACCCCTGAGCATTGCCAGGTGTGACCCAAAAAAGTTAAAAAAAAAGTCATTCTCTGATGCTTTTTATTTTCAGGAATAGTTTTTACAGGAGAGACTCCAGTTTTACAGGAGAGACTCGCAGACATGGGGCAGAGCTGCTACTGGCTCTCCCTGTGACCAGCCGCTCACGAGGCGCCCGGGAGGGATGGTGGGTTCTAGCCCTGGCCCACCATCCCAGCAGAGCCTCGCAACAAGTCAGACGACCCCCCACTCCATGAGGGCCTCCATTTTCCACATCCGACTTCTCTCTCGTCAGAACTCCACCCAGCAGACCAGCCTATCAGTGTCTGGCTCACGCGGCCGCTTGAGGCAGCGCAGTTCATCAATAAATGCTGGACTTAGAGATGCCTACAAGAATATGCTACCTGCACGGCAGAGCCCGGCAAGCTACCCGTGTTGTATCTGATATGCCAAATACCAGTAACAATTATAGACCTCATTCCAGAATGGATTGAGGCTCTTTATGTTCCTGGAGCAAGCAGATGCCTTGGGCTCTACTAGCATGAGACAGGTCATATGGAGATGTTACTGGGGCCCACTCAAGCAAATCGATGATGAACGGGAAGACAGTGACAGTGACAGTGAGTTTTTACAGGAGTACATTTGTTACAACTGTTTTATGGAACATCAGCAGAAACTCTCTCTCTCTTTCTCTCTCTCTCTCTCTCTGTCTCACACACACACACCTTATGCACACACCTTATGCTCTGTTTAGGAATGCACTGTAAATACATCAAGCAGGTGGCTAGACCCACCCAATGATCTCAGAGGCCCATCTTGTTAATCCCTCTTCTCAAAAAAGCAACAAATTAGAAGTTGTCCATAAACTCTCTTTGCTCTCTGGCCTGCAATAAAACTTTACCTCTCTCTCTCTTTTAAACAGAAGCAACAGCCATGGGGGTTTGCCCACTCTAGTGCCCCAAGCATCAGGCCCATACTGACTTCCAGTCTTGTGAACTATCAACCCTCATTTTAATTATCAAAGGACACAGCTCCTTTTCAGCTCCTACCCCTAAAAACCCACCCCCCCACTCCCTAAAAAGAAAATGTAGCGCTTTGGAATTGATTCTGATTTTCTACCTTCAAAGCCACAAAGGGAACTGTTACCTCCTTGGCGATTAGGACGGACCCCGAGACCCCTACGGTTGTTTCGTCTTGCCCAAGTCACAGGAGTAGGACTCAGAACCCCGAATTCCTAAAGCCAACTGTCATCAGTCCCTGGCACTGTCCCCACACCCAGTTTGACAGGCATAGCAGTCCCACCTGACCTCAACCTGTCTTCCGTGACCTCACTTCTCCAGAATTCTATCCAGCTGTCTAGTTCTTCATGACCAAGTCCTCTGACCGCAAAGTCTGTGTCAGTGATGTTCTAGGTTCACTCATACACACTAATTTATTGCTGTTCTGGAGAGTGAGGATTGAGTCAAAAAACTAAGGGGTGGTGAATAGAAACTTCAGTGGAAATCAATAGAAAGAGACCCTAGAAAGATCAAGACAGCAAACACATTGGGCTAATTTGCTCAGAAGTAATATTCTTCCAGCTAACAAATGCTTCTTCCAAGGTGCCACTCTCCTAGCGGGCCTCCAGCTTTGCTGTCTCTGAGAATTGTCAAGGACATTGAATTGTCCCCTGCCTTTGCCAGACCATGAGGCCTGGGGGACACCGGGCCCCCCAGCCATTCAGCAATAATGTGTTTGGTTCTTTGGGTGACTCCAACAGCTAAAGCTAGGAATCTTTGCTGTCCTTTGAGCTCAGGGATTCACGTCTTGTGTGAATCCTACTGTGCTGGTAGGAGTTGCTCTTTGCCCACGTTCAGTCAATCCACTCCCACTTCCAACACTCAGTGCTTTGACCTCTTGGCCAGAAACATGAGTTCACTACAATGTTCCAATGGAAGTGTTTGTGCCCAGAGCCCTGACGGTGTATTCTTAAAAAGCGTCAGCCTCTCTGACAAGCGCCAGCCTCTCTGACAGGCGCCAGCCTCTCTGACAGGCGCCAGCCTCTCTCACAGGCATCAGCCTCTCGCCTCCCTGCAGTTGCATTGCTGCAGACTCCCCGCCAGTCAAAAATGTCAGTTTTGACTCTTTCCTGAAGAAACCCCCAATAAAATGCTTTGATCTCCCCCAAAATGTCAGCCTCTCTGCTATATCTTTAGATGGGGGAAAAGGCAAAACTGGGGGCTAGAGTGATAGTCCAGCAGAGAGGACGTTTGCCTTGCATGCAGCTGACCCAGGTTTGATCCCTGGCATCCCCTATGGTTCCCCAAGCACTGCCAGGTGTCATTCCTGAGTGCAGAGTCAGGAGTAATCCCTAAGCATTGCCGGGTGTGCCCTCTCCCCAAAAAGGGCAAAACTGTCCCAAACATTCAGGGTCCTGTCTGGTAAGAGCAGGGCTACTCTAGGGTCCTGTCTGGTAAGAAGCAGGGCTACTCTAGGGTCCTGTCTGGTAAGAGCAGGGCTACTCTAGGGTCCTGTCTGGTAAGAGAAGGGCTACTCTAGGGTCCTGTCTGGTAAGAGCAGGGCTACTCTAGGGTCCTGTTTGGTAAGAGCAGGGCTACTCTGGAGTCCTGTCTGGTAAGAGCAGGGCTACTCTAGGGTCCTGTCTGGTAAGAGCAGGGCTACTCTAGGGTCCTGTCTGGTAAGAGCAGGGCTACTCTATGGTCCTGTCTGGTAAGAGCAGGGCTACTCTAGGGTCCTGTCTGGTAAGAGAAGGGCTACTCTAGGGTCCTGTCTGGTAAGAGCAGGGCTACTCTAGGGTCCTGTTTGGTAAGATCAGGGCTACTCTGGGGTCCTGTCTAGTAAGAGCACGGCTACTCACACCCATTACTATCGCGGGTTGCTCTGGCCTCCTCCACTCTGCTAGTTCTCTGAGGCCTAAAGAAAAATATTTTTATTATTTCTATTTTTTATCAACTATTTTTTATCACCTCCAGCTTCTTTTTGAGCTCTCCAAGAGTCTTCATTCAAATCTCCTAGTCTATCATCCTTTTTACTGAAAATTCAACATCTTCATTTGGTTTGAAACTAGAAATGACAGGACAAATATTAACATTATCATTATCCTGTTACCTAAACGCTAATAAATAATTTTTTAAAGGAGAAAAAGAGAAAAATGAGAAAATAGAAAGAGTAGGTCATAGTTCTGAGTCACAGAAGTCTTAATTAATATGGCTATAAAGAGAAATATATGTGTTGGTGTAGATGTGACACATACCCTATATGTGCTCATATATTGTTAGGGATGTTGACAGTGCAAATTGGTCATGATTTCCACACCTTTATGGGATAGGGGCCAAATCCTGCAACGCCCAGGGATTGCTCCTGGCTCTTCCCTCAGGGATCACCCCCGGCTGTGCTCCAAGGACCACATAGGTGCCAATTCAAGAACCCTGCCTGCTATGCTATGGTGCTGGCCTCCAGTATTGACACCTTTAAAAGTCCTTCGTGCTGTTGATAGACAGGTCATGATATCACCTCGCCCGTGCAAGCAGAAATCAGAACCTGGTCCTCAGTCTCCTTGGCAGCTAGACCCCTAACGGGGTCTCATGCCCGGCCAAACCCGGCTCCGAGGGGTGGCTGGGCACGAATGGCAAGGAAGGTAGGGGGTAGCAGTGGCCACGCCTGAGGCGCCCAAACCTGTTCTTAGACCGATTTTTGGAGGGGGCAGAGTGCAGCTGCTTTTAGGAGGGAGACCTTGCAAGGCCGAGCAGCCACGGGGTCCGCCAAAGGCTGAGCGCCACCGTCCGCGGTGCAAACGGGCCCCTGAGTGGAAAAGGGAGGCGGGTGGCTCGGTGGATGCTAGGTTACCTTGCAGGCTAGCGGCACTGAGCGAGCCAGGCGCTCTGCAGAAGCTTCGTTCGGGCTTTAGCGGAACTGACCGGACCCGGCTGCCTTATTTCTCCCAGTCTCTGCCCCGCAGCCGCCTAGGGAGCTGGCGGACAGCCGAAGGCCAGCCGTGGGTCGTGCTGGTCACTTCCGCCATGGCCACGACACCATCTGGAGTCTCGATCCTCAATATTCTGGAATGATTTGAGAGCGAAGGGTTTGAGAGTGGCCGAAGTGGAACTGAGCGGCGTTTGCAGCCTCGCCGAGGCCCCACCGCGGGGCCGCAATTCCGGAGCAAGGCTGGTGGGAGGCTCGCAGGCGTCCACAGGGACGGAGGACACGGCGGCCATCTGTCCCACCGTGATCTCGCCCCCGCTGCCCGAGCCGGTGTTTGCGGACTCAGCCCGGCCTGTCGCTGCGGACTGCTCGCAAAGGCAGGTTCTCTCTCTCCGAGAACGGCAGTCACTGGAGACGTGGGAACGCTCGGAGAAACGGGCAGGGGCAGCGATCCAAGACCAGTATCACGGATCTTCTGCGTCTTTGTGGAACACTTTGGGGGCTGGAGGGAGCCCTCCCAAGCGGACTCGGGAGATGGGGGTGAGGGCGCGCACGGCAGGCGAGCACCCTAAACACAGTCCCCTGCCACGGAGCCCTAAAAGCCCTATGCTCAATGGAAGCGTCGAAAAGTTTTATTGAGTTTGATTTATTCCTGTTGTTTTGATTAAATTTCAACTAAGTGAAAGAGAACTTAATTCAAATGACAAAAATATTAACTTTGATCCCAGGAGGTGTTTTTTAATTAAAGGTTTATATTTTGTAGCATCACGTGGCAATCAATACAACTCTCCATTATTAATACATATCACATAAGAATAAATTTCTGCATGAAATGGAAGCACCGTTTCAAGAAGAGCTGGAGAATGACATGTTTTATTTTATTTCTGCTGTTTGGACTATACCCAGTGGTGCTGCTTAGGACTCATTCCTGCCTCTGTGCACAAGCAACACTCCTGGATGACTCCGGGGACCATGTGGAGTTCCAGGCATTGAAGCGGGGTAGCAGCATGGAAGGCAAATGCCCAACCCTCTGCATTAATGCTCCAGCCCCCGTAAAATGTTTGATTTTAAATGGAATAAGTTCTGGTGTTTATAGATGATTCTAGGAGTCAGAGGAACACTCAATTGAATATATAATCAATAATTTGAGCATATCAAAGTGTGCCAATGTTTACATCAGAAAGTAAATCCTTGATAATTCCTTAAACTTGAGAAGCTTCACTTCTTAAAAATTACACAATGAGTAAAAATTGTAAACAACTTTTCAAAAAAAAACATTTTATGAACTCTAAGAATAAGAACAAAAAATTGGAAGAACACTGTTACAAGAATTAAGAAAAACAAAACCCGCCCTTTGATTTTCCTAGGGGACAATTCATGTGTGCACTGACTGTGGTAGAAAATACCAGGGCCTGCAGTGAGGCGAGCCCCAGAGGCAAGGACAGGCCCCCATGTTGAGAGCAGATCTCAGGCAGTGGGAACAGAAGGCCAGTTAGAACCTCAGCTTCTAACCACCCGGCTTGGGGTGTGGCAGTGCAGTGGGTGGCCCTCCCTGGCTCGGTTTCCTCCCATGTGAAGTGGTGAACCGCACTGTCAGCCCAACACAAAGCGCCGTTTTGCAGTTTCCCTTTGTAGGCCCTGTTCATTCAAGTGATTCTCTAAAGGCACACAGTTGGAGACACCAAGGAGGCGTTTCCTCTCTACTGGAAAGCACTTGCTCTCCAGCACTCAAGGATGGAAACTTCCTCCTGGGACCTGTTGGCGCTGGCGCTCTGCCACCTGTCCTTAGGCTTTGTTTGCGGTTACACCCAGAGGTGTGCAGGGGTTGACTCCTAGCAGACACCTCATGTCTGTATATGGGCACTGGGCACTTAAAGGGTCAGGGCATTTGTCCCTGCTCTCTGTCCTGCTCCTTGCCACAAGGATAGTTAATGTAGGATCTAAGCCCTGTGTACTGGGAACTAGCAGTCAGGGCTTCCCTTCCACCAGGCATTATTTTGGTGGCCACAGTTATAGCTGACTTTTGTTTTGGGGGCCACACCCAGCTGTGCTCAGGGATCGCTGCTGGCAGGGCTGGGGGGGCCTTGCGCTTACTTGCCGCCCTATCTCTCTTGTCCCTGTGAGGCATTCTTAGCCACGATAAGATTTCCAGTGGTTCAAATCTTGCAGGAGGAAAAAATAATGCCCTTTTATTTTCACTTGACCTCTTAAATAAAGGCTTCTTTCAGTCAGGCACACAATAACCAAGATTAACGTGAGCAATTACAGTAACCAATAAAAATGAGTGTCTTGCACTTTAATTGCTACATACCTCAAAGTATAATTTTTGCTGTTCATGTTCTTGAAATAATGGACCTTGACTAGGGTCTAGTGCCAAATCTACATAAAACTATACTCATAAAGCCAAAAGCACTGCTTTAGTGCTGTTGAGAACTGTTTCAACATAATTTGTCATCTTTTTTCTTTCCTTCATGCATTGAAAAACATTGCTCTGAGCAAAGGTCCCTTGGCCTCACCCGATTGCCAAAGAGGTTATTGGCCTAAAAAAAATTAAAATTAAATAATTAGGGCCGGGCGATAGCCCAGCGGGTAGGGCGTTTGCCTTGCACACGGCCGGCCTGTGCCAACCTGGGTTCGATCCCGGCATCCCATATGGTCCCCCGAGCACCGCCAGGAGTAATTCCTGAGTGCAGAGCCAAGAGTAGCCCCTGAGCATTGCTGGGTGTGACCCAAAAAAAGCAAAAATAAAAATTAAATTAAATTAAATAATTAAAAAGAAAAAAAGCATTGGGACGGGGCGATAGTACAGCAGGGAAGGTGTTTGCCTTGCATGTAGCAGACCCAGGTTCCATCTCTGGCATCCCACATGGTTCTCCAAGCACTCCCTGGACTAATTTCTGAGTGCAGAGTCAGGAGTAACCCCTGAGTATCGCTGGGTGTGACCCAAAATGCCAAAATTAAAAAAAAAAAAGAGCACCCCGCAGTGCCGGCGGAGCAGTTGACAGCTGTCCCTGCTAATCTGAAAATTTATAAGTGCATTTTAACAGGAAGATTGAATAAACAGGAACTTGGATTTGGAACTTGGATTTGGAGGGAGGGGAAAGAACGTCTTTGGCGCTACCGGCAGACGGAGGTGCCCACCTCCCGGGGGCCCATGTCCTCCCCGGTCCCTCGAGACGGGCCCACCCTGGGACAAGAACCTATTTAGCCCCAGGCCTGCCCGCCCGGGGAGGGTCCCTGGGCCCAGTCGGCTGCCAGGCGCCAGGCCGCCAGCAGCGCGCTTCAGACTCCGCCCCTTCTCTGCGGCCCGGGCCGCGCTCAGCCTGCTCCGGAGAGCGGCGCCGTCCGCTGACGTAGCGACTTCTGATTGGGCGCTTCCCCTTGGCGCGCCGTGATTGGCGCGCGCCTGCCCCCGCCCCGCCCCCCGCCTGGCCCCGCGGCCGCCCGGGTGTCCTCGCGTTGCCGTCCGCGCGCCTCTGGCAGTTTGCCTCCAGCTCGTCCTCCAGCCCGCGCCCATGGCCACCGCCGCCACCGAAGAGCCCTTCCCCTTCCACGGCCTGCTGCCCAAGAAAGAGACAGGGGCCACCTCCTTCCTCTGCCGCTACCCGGAGTATGACGGCCGGGGGTGCTCATCGCGGTGCTGGACACGGGGGGTGGACCCGGGCGCGCCGGGCATGCAGGTGCGCAGGGCCCGGCGCGGGCGGGACACGGCTGGGACGCAGCCCGGAGGGCCGGGGATGGGCTTACGGGGTACAGGGGGGCGCCCGGGCGCCGGCCTGGACAAAAGCGGCTGGGCCAGGCCGGGCGCGGCTGCTCGGGCCCTGCCCGCTCGCGCTGTGTCGCCGCCGCCGTGAGCCTGGTGACACCCCGGGCGCCTGGGTGTTAGGCACCCCAGGGGGCCTAGGTGTCGGGTACCCCCCGGGGGAGCTGACCCCACCCGGGGCGGCCCCGCCTGCATCCCCGGGGGCCGGGGAGGACCGAGCCCCAGGCCCAGGCCCTGTGCGGCCGTCGGGGCGTCTGGGTTTTGCAGGGGCTTGGGGGGTGGCGAGAGATGGTTTTGTCCTTTGAACCGTCGAGGCCGCAGCTTTCGAGCCGATAACTCGGCCGACTTCCGGAATTGTTTCCTCCGGCAGTTTGGTTTCTTCTATTTTTAAACCCTCTTGTCTGCATTGGAGTTGTTTGGGGCGGGCAGGGTCGGGATCAGGAGACTTGGGGAAAACTGGTTTGGGGGCCTGGTGTATTCAGTTTCTGTGTCTTTGTTTGGGGGAGGGGAGCTGCAAAACACGAGACAGCTTTGGCTATGACCGTGTTAATTTGGCTTTTTCAATTATTTGCTTCCCTCGGACACGTTGGGTAGCAGATCCTGCCCCATCCCTAAGGCTGATTTGCTCTCAGGCGTCCTCAGAGCCTTTGACACATGTCAGCTTGTGAAAGAGCATCTCAGATGCTGGTGTCTCCCTGCAGGCCCGGCTGTCCACTGTGCGCGTTGTCCCACACGGCACAGCCCGCCGGGTCCTGCTCTTCTTCCTCTGGACCCGAGTTGAAGCGCTCCCAGCTCTGGAGTTAGGGACGCGCTGGGGCAGGGCAGCCAGTGGGCTGAGTCTGGAATCTTCTCTGGGATCCTGGCTTGCTCCTGTCCTGGGCCTCAGCCCACCCGCCAGGGAGCATTGCTGAAGAGCACCAGGGACAGGGAGGCTCGCCCCCAACCCCCGCGAGCCCCTACCTGGGGGCACCTGCGACGAGGACAGCCCCAGGCTTCGCCTCCGAGGAGCAGGAAGATTGTGTGGAGGGTGTGTGGCTTGACTGTTGTCAACTCCTGTGTTGGCCCTATGGAGGAGTAAGTGGGAGGGGAACACCCGTGGTTCCCCGAGTCCCGCCTGGATCAGGAGTTTGGAGCCTGTGTCTGTCAAAACACGCTGTGGAATTCTCCTTGGGCAGAGTGATCCCACCTGCTCTGCACCGCCCCTCACAGTCTCTCTAGGAAAGTGGATTGAGGAGGCTGATGGCTTGACTCTTAAAGTGTTGGAGCAGCGAGTGTTCACCGGAGGGCAATCTCCTGAGGGGGTGCCTGGAGGCCGGGGTGGCTGGTGGTTGAGTGCAGGAGCCCAAAGATACGGTGCTCAGGCCTGCTGTGCTGGGGTCCCTCCAGGTCTGCGTCTGGCCCTGCTGACGGGGCTGAGCCCCGGGCCTGAGGCAGGGTCATCACAGAAGCCCTAGTCCCAACCGCACCTGCACTCTTGCCCGAACAGCTCCCTCTTAAGGCAGGGCTGTTGGGCCGTACGTTCTGCTGGTTCAGGTCATTTATTTTGGGGGGGAAGTGATAGATGCCTTGAGTCTGCAGTTAGGTATATAGTCACTTTGACGGATGCCTCTAAAAGTATTTACATAGTGTGCATTAAACAGGCAGCTAAAAGTTAAATAAATATGGTGGGTTTTAAAATCGCCAACTGTTGGGAGCATAAACGTGTTTGAGCAATGAGATTCTGAAACAAACATGACTCTCCTCACAGTTGATCTCCACGACACTATGTCCTAGAATTCTGTAAGGTGACTTGCAGGCGTGAGGGAATTCTGAGGATTTTTTCTCTTTTAACAGGTTTATTTTGCAGGTCTGTGTCTATATCATTATTAGGGAGTAGGTCTGGGGGGTGGGGAAACCTTTTGCCCTCCATCCCACTCAGGGATGTCATACCTGCCTATGTCCCAGGGCATAGGCAGGTATGGCCTCTACCCCAACCCTCAAAGAAAAGAAGGTAGAGAAGGAATTAGGATAAAGAAGGTAGAGAAGGAATTAGGATGTTGACAAGCGACTAAGTTGGTCGTTTGGAAGGCCAGAGGGGTGCCCCGGAGTGGACTAGGAGGCCCAGGTAGTGGCTCTGAGTCGCGGGGGACTGCCCTGGGGCCTGTTCTCCAGTTCCAGCAGATGAACTCCCGGGTGGGGGTTAATCGGCAACTGGAACTCTCCCCAGACTAACCGCAGGGGAGGCTGTATAGAGGGAGGAGAGGGTTCTGCAAGCCCCGGTGAGCGGGCGCCTGGGGGACCTGGGGCGGAGCAAGCGGGGCCTGTCTCGCTTTTACCCTGCTGTCCTCAGCAGGAACCCGCTGTATCCATGTTTATGTAGCGCGCACTGAGTGGGGGCCCTTGTGGCCTCTGCCCAGAAGCCCAAGTACTTGACAAGAGGGTTACTGCCCAGGCCAGCTCCATCCCACCTTGCCCGTTCCTGTCCCTGGACACCAGACCCACCTCATATGTCCTGTCCTCCAGTAGTAGCAGGGCCTGGACCTGGAGCAAGAGGACAGGGGTAAAGGCACTGGCCGTAGAACCCTGGTTCTATCCCTGGCACCATGTACGATCCCCCAGATACCGCCTGAGTGAGCCCTGAGCACAGAGCCATGAGTGAGCCTGAGCACAGAGCCGGGAGTGACCCTGAGCACAGAACAGGGCTGACCCCTGAGCACAGAGCCAGGAGTGAGCCCTGAGCACTGTGCCTGGAGTGATGCCTGAGCTCAGAGCCAGGAGTAAGCCCTGAGCACAGAGCCGGGAGTCAGCCCTGAGCACAGAGCTGGGAGTCAGCCCTGAGCACAGAGCCGGGAGTCAGCCCTGAGCACAGAGCCGGGAGTCAGCCCTGAGCTCAGAGCCAGGAGTGAGCCCTGAGCACAGAGCCGGGAGTCTGCAAAAAACAAACTGCAGAATCTCTCTCCCCTCCCTCTCACCCCACACCCCTCCCAAGCCTGAGGAGTTGAGGCGCCTGTGAACCCTCAGTGGCACCTGTCCATTGTCCGTACTGCTGTCCAAGCGAGCCCCCACCTCCGGCAGGCTATGCCCAGCCTCTCCCAGCGTCACTCGCAGCTCCTCTGGCCTTTCCCCCTGTGCTGCTGGCTGCTCCCCTCATAACCCGCACGGCAGCATCCATGCTTGCGTGTTGCAAGTATTTCCTCTCTGCTCTCAGACCTGTTTGGTAAAGATCGTTGAAAGTACACTCTGAAATTGGTTGGAATGAAATGTTCTTGTAACTGTAACAGTTTTGGGATAAAGGGCGGGGAGAAGTGTCTGTATCATTTCCTCAGCAGGAAGGATGGTTTTGGGGGAGAAGTTTAACGCTGTTGTAGGTAGTCTTTTTCCATCTACCTGCTGTGGTCGAGCAGCATCCGCGTGCCGGCCCTGGTGGGACTTGTTCCCACCGTGTCGTGGCCTCAAGCCGCCTCCCAGTTGGTTTTCGTGGGTTTTGTGTCCTTGCGTGCTCACCCCGTAGGTGCCAGCCTTGGTTCTTTGTTTCCTGGGCCTGGCTTCCCGCCTCCCTGCTCGGCAGCTTTCTGAAACCCAAGCCCATCTTGGTCACTCTCCTTATGTTCCAGGGTAGTAGTCACTTAATGGTATTTGTGAAATAGTCACCCCTTGCTGAAGAGAGGATTCCCGAGTCTGGACCGGAGTTCGTGGGGTTTGTGTGCGGTGGTCTGCGGCCACTCCAGCCTCCTGGTCTCCCTGGTGCTCTGTGTCTGCTGGCTGGCCCCATTGTTTGAGTCGGTCTGTCTAGTGCACTGGACACATCACTCTCCCGCCACCGGCACTCAGGTGGTTGCTCTGACCCTGCTCCATCCCCACCTTGCCCTGCTGGTGTTGGCGGCTCACTCTTTGTTCTGCCCTTGGAAAACGTCCACTTCCTTGGCCCCCCATTTCCTTCCGTCTCATCTCCAGGGACCTAGTTGCCTTTGCCTGCTGGACAGGTAAGAGTACACGCGGAGAATTGCATGTCAGGACCTTTAATGAGAAGGACAGAAGCTAATAAGTCAGTCGAGCCTGTGGTGTGGCTGGTGGCAAATAACCCGGGAACCCCATCATGCGCTAATGAGACTGCTGACGCGAGCTGAGCTGTCGTGGTCGGTGATCTGTGGCCTGGGAGCTCCAGTCACGGGTGCTTCTGGCGCCGGAACTGAGACGTGGGAGGTGAGTGGCTGACTGAGGCTGCACGTCCCTGGAAGACGTTCTCAGGGTTTTCATACATCCTCAGTATTTCCTTTAGATGGTTTGAACCTTGAAGGAGAGACTTTTCCTCATGGGCGTTTCCAATTTACTCTGCCAGAGTTCCTTACTCTGTTGATAGCCGCTCAGTTGTGTTCACTGAGGCGTAACTGAGTGAGTACTGGCACCAGGGCTGTGGCACTGCTGGTGGGTACTGCCGGCACCAGGGCTGTGGCACCGCTGTGGGTACTGCCGCACCAGGGCTGTGGCACTGCTGGTGGGTACTGCCGGCACCAGGACTGCGGGCACTGCTGGTGGGTACTGCCGGCACCAGGGCTGTGGCACCGCTGGTGGGTACTGCCCGCACCAGGGCTGTGGCACCGCTGGTGGGTACTGCCGGCACCAGGGCTGTGGCACTGCTGGTGGGTACTGCCGGCACCAGGGCTGTGGCACCACTGGTGGGTACTCGCCGGCACCAGGGCTGTGGCACCGCTGGTGGGTACTGCCAGCACCAGGGCTGTGGCACTGCTGGTGGGTACTGCTGGCATCAGGGCTTGGGGCCCAGCGCCTCCAGAATGAGTATGTGGTATATGTTTTCCTCTCTTAGAAGGGTTTTGCATGGCTCCGCAGTAAGGCTTAGGGAGTGGGGTGGTGGATTTGAGCCACACCTGGCAGTGCTCAGGGCTTCTTCCTGGCTCTGTGCTCAGGAATTGGTCCTGGCTAGTGCTTGAGAACCATAGGAGGTCCACAGGGATGAGCCCAGGTCTGCTGCTGTCTCTCCCTCCCCTCCCCTGTGATGTTCTCGAGTTGATTTTAGCCCTTGGAATACCTTTTTGTAGTATATAGACTCTCAGGAGATAGACGTCCAGTTTTGGAATCACGGTAAAAACTTCAGAGCTCCATCAGCCTTTATGGTCCCCAACAAACTGTCAGTCCCTGGGGATCAGGAGGAAGAGTGCGGGTTCCCAAGATCCCCTTTCTCTGCCTTGTAAAAAAAAAAAGGTGTGAGCCCAAGTCTCCCCATGGAGCAAGTGTCTCTGTCCCCTGGGCATGTGTGGGAGCACAGAGCTCTGGGACGCTTGGGGACAGACACATGACCCAGATGAAGGAACAGCTCAACTGCATCCCAGGGGGCCCCAGAGGCTTCGTGCCCAGGGCGCTTCTTCCAGCTCTGATTCCAGGGGGGACTGGGCCCCTCCAGTCTGGTGCCTGTCCGGAATCCTGACCCCCTGACGACACGCTGTGTGCACATCTGTGTTCTGCTCAGGCCCTGCGTTTGGCCAGCCCCATACCCCCCCCATAAAGACAACACGAAAAGCACCGTGACTCTTGCAGTACAGCCCAGTGGCTTTCAAAAGTGGCTCATGGGACAGTGCCTCAAACGAAAACCTGGGAGCAGAAAGAGAAAGGGAGAGAGAGAGAGAGAGAGAGAGAGAGAGAGAGAGAGAGAGAGAGAGAGAGAGAGAGAGAGAGAGAGAGCGCTGACCTGTGTTTGATCCCTGGCATCCCATATGGTCCCCTGAGCATCACCAGGAGTCATTCCTGAGTGCAGAGTCAGTTTTAACCCCTGAGCACGCCCTGTGATTCCCCCCCCCTCAAAAAAAGCAAAAATATATAAACCAACTACATGAAGAATTTTGGCCTCTGGAGCAGCATGGAGAGGGCAGAGCCTGGGAGCATTGAGCTGGCACGAGGCTCGGTCTATGCCCTGCGCTCAGGATGGGCTGGCATGAAGTGTTGGGAATAGTTTCCCCTGAAACACTGAGCTCTCCAGCCCTGAGCCACCCTCCCAGGTTCCGCACCCCTATCCTGCCTTTTCCATGAGAGCTTCCTCGGCAGCCAAATTAAGACGGAGAGGCCTAGGTCTGCTCTTGCCAAGGACATGTTCTGCCTTTTAGTAGTTAGTCACTGGCTGAACGTGTCGTCTTGACTGACTGAGCCCATGCATAGCTGTGCGGTCGGGCCTTTGCGTGTTTGGCACTCCCTGCTGTAACGCCAGCACCTAAAGCAGGGGCGCCACCCAGGGCCAGCATCCAGGGGAGATCAGTGAACGAGGTCTGAGGCTGTGTGAAAGCTGCCAGTGTTCCCAAGTTTTCGCTTTAGAATCTGACAGGTTTGGGCTCAGAATGGCTCTGATTTATTTAAGATAAATGCAGATCACTTGTACCACTTGTCTTCCCATTGTTCATCTATTTGCTCAAAGCAGCACTAGTAACATCTCCATATGTCCTGTCAGGTGCTAGTGTAGCCCAAGGGCATCTGCTCGCTCCAGGAACATGAAGAGCCTCAAACCACTCATTCAGGTCATGGGAATGAGGTCTATAATTGTTACTGGTTTTTGCATAAGAATATGACACGGGTAACTTGCCAGGCTCTGCTGTGCAGGTGGGATACTCTCAGTAGTAGGCTCTTATCTTGTGCATTACTGATGAACCGCAACCGGAGAGATTGGCTTTTCTCTTGGGTGGAGCTCTAGATGTTGAAAATGGCGGCCCTCATGGTGTGGGGTTCCTCTGACTTCTTGTGAGGCTCTATTGGGATTATGGGCCAGGGCTAGACCCCGCCTTCCCTCCCAAATGCCTCTTGATCAGCCAAGCACAGGGAGAGCTGGTAGCAACTCTGCCCTGTGTATCTGTGTTGTATAAATGCAGATGTTGGAGGTTATTTGAGACGCGTGTCCGTAAGTACATAGGAAGTTGGAATCACCTTAAGGATAAGACACTGGGACCAGAGAGATTATCCAGTGGGGAGGGCACTTGCCTTGCCCCTGGCCAATGCGGACTGGATTTCCTGTACCACGTGTGGTCCCCCAAGCTCCACCAGGAGTGACCCTTGAGAGCCCAGAGCCAAGAGTCAGCCCTGAATTCTGCCACTAGTGATGGCGAAACAAACCAGCTGATAAAGGATAAAACACTGAATAGAATCTGTTCCCCTTTCCTTCGTTGTCTCTGACGTTTCAGGTGACAACAGACAGAAAGCCCAAGATCATCGATATCATCGATACCACGGGAAGCGGCGATGTGAGCACGGCCACCGTGGTGGAGGTGAAGGATGGCGTGATCACCGGGCTGTCAGGGGAGAGTGCTGAAGGTATGCGTGCCCTCGCCCTGGGGCTTCGCATTTCTGTCCTGATGCCTCCAGGCCTCTGAAATAAATCCATAGTGAGATGTTTGGTGGACTGGGGAGGGACCGCCTTAATGATTACCAACGCCTGCCCCTCTGCAGGGTGAGGAGTAAGCGCGCCCCAGGCCCGGTTCTTCCCAGCGTGAGCCTGTAGGATGGGAGCGGGAGTGGGGGCTCCCCACAGGGTGAGAGCTGCATGCCCCGGTTCTGCCCAGCCAGCGTAGCATGGGGGGGCAGCAGTGGGGCTCCCGCAGGGGCTGCATGTCGTCCAGGCTGCCCCTGCTTCCTTCATCTCCCCAGTGGCAGACTTGGGACCTGCCCGTGCCCAGAAGCGGGTGTCCGAGCACATGCTCGCCCAGCTGGGCCCATAGGACTGTCAGAGGACACTGAGCACTGTTGGCCAGTGGTCGTAGAATTGGGATATCTTTTCCCTGCAATGTGGTTGCCTAAGTATTTGAATTTGGGAATTGAAAGATGTCCCATTAATAACTTTGCCTTAATCATTTTTTATTCCTTCAGAATTTTCCCAGGGAACTTAAACACAAAATATATTCATCATTATGGACTTAAACCTTGGGCTGTTGGGGCAAGTAGGGTTTATAAACCTCCTTCCCTTTCTGGCCTCTGCTTCCTTCTTCCCACCTTCTCCAGCCCCTGCCCCCACCCCACCGTGCTCTCTCCTCCTCAGGTCTGTCAGTGTCACAAGTGCTGTAGTGCAGGCCCCAGGGACGCAGTCCAGGAGGCGCCCTGCTTCTCGTGGGGTCCTCCAGACTTTGGAGGCCCCTCAGCCGGCCTGGCCTGGGTCTGGGCGAGACAAGGGTGAGCCTGGCTGTCACGCTCAGAGACTCACGTGCAGAGTCGGGTCAGGCGACCGGCGTGCCTACGTCTGCAAGGCTGACCCCCGCTCCATCTGTCAGGAGCGAGTACCCCATATTAAATTCCATTATATCCCCCACGGTTTCAGGGTCTTTACTCCAGCCTTTCAGGTCACTGACTTCCCTAGAACGACATCCCCCTGCTTTATCCTGTTCTTATTTTAGTATCATCTGAGGTCATTTATCAGATTATCAGTTATTTAGTCTTACCCCTTTTTATGAAAAGAAAAAGAAAACAAAAAACTCCACATCTGACAGATGATCCGACCAGCTCTCGCCCTGCCCTGTTGTGCAGAGCTTTCCAGAGCTTTCAGATCACTGTGGAGCCTGCTCCAGAAGGTCTGAAAGTATACTGTGAACAGACATAAAACTGGAGGATTCTACCTCAAGGAGCATCAACATGCACCATAACACTTGCTTGTTTGGAAGATGTTGGGTTTATTCAACACTCTCCAGAACAGAGCTGTAATTAACACAGGGACTCTGTTTCATGTGAAAACTAGGGTTGCAGAGCGTGTACTCCATGGTAGATGTTTAGATTGTTTAAGAGACACCCAGAGCATGAAGATACGAGCCTCATATTCCTGCCTAAGTGACACTCGTGGGAAGCAGGCTGGGCTCTGTGGGCGCCCCATAGCATGTGGCCAGCTCATGTGGGCTTGGTTCCCATCACACAGTACAGCTGTGAGTGCAGCTGTGATTGTATCTTGTGTTTGCCAGTTGTTCTTAGAATAATTGTTGTAGCCAGCAAGTCTGCCTTTACTGCTGAGAAAACCAGAATTCATGACTTTGAGAGGCCCTGGGTTGCAGGGGGCAGGGCGGATTTGGGTCTCATAATTAAAAGTTACCTCTCATAGTTTATTTTTCTTTTTTTGGGTCACACCCGGACATGCTCAGGGGTTATTCCTGGCTCTACACTCAGGATTTACTCTCAGTGGTGGTTGGGGGACCATATGGGATGCCAGGGAATCAAACCTGGGTCAGCCGCGCAAGGCAAACACCCTACGCCGAACTATTGCTCTGGCCCCTCTCGTAATTTTTAAATTGCACTTTGTTGCATTTCTCAGCCACTGCAGGTTTACTAACTTGGCAGTAAAACAAGTCACATGAGAGTTTTGGTTTCCAGGTTTTAAACGATTATAACCCTAATAAGTGAGTAATAGAACTACGCATGCAAAACCATGAATATGCATTACTATTATTTTGGGGGCACACCAAGCGTGCTCAGGGCTTGCCTCTGGCTTTGCAGTCAGAAAGTGCTTCTAGAGGTGCTTGGGACCCTATGAGGTGCTGAGGATTGTACCCAGGTTGGCCACATGCAAGGCAAGTGCCCTTCCCCTGCACTGTCACTTCAGCCCCTAATTTAAATATTCTTTTCTCAGGCCAGAGCCATAGTATAGTGGGTAGTGCACTTGCCTTGCACGCGGCCGACCTGGGCTCCGACTCCAGCATCTCAGTGGTCCCCTTGAGCACTGCTTGGGTGTGGCCCCAAATCAACCATCAAACAGCCATTTCCTCTCCTTGTGACCGGGCGGTGGGTGGGGCAGGAAGGGTGTCATTGCTGGAGAGGGTCTCAGAGGTTAGCCAGGCAGGGTGTTGGGAACAGAACGAGCTCTGAAGCACGGCATGGATGAAAGGCATTTTGGTTGAGCTGTTTTGTTCGCGGATGAGAAAAGGGATCCCCAGAGACCCTGAGCAGAACTACAGAACTCCGTGACACTCGAGCCTGCCCGTCCTGCTCACCACCTTTCCCAGCAGTACTGGAAAGCACTGAGTGAGTGAACAATTTACTTGTTTCCTGTAGATTCCTGCGAGTTGGACAAATCCCCTCCGGCAAATACCATATTGGCATAAAGAACGGCTATGACTTCTACCCAAAGGCGCTCAAGGAGAGGATGCAGGTAAGGTGCCGCCAGCCGCCCCCTGCTTCCTTCAGGAAGTCTCTTGCCGGGAAGCTTGCGGGCTTTCGGGGACTTCTGCGGAGAGATTTTGTCCCGTGGGTTGTTACCCATTTCAAGTTGTGCTTCCGAATCTTGGACACAGGTTGCTGAGAGAATCTGTCTACGAAACATTCATGTTTGTGTATTTATATCTTTCTTACAGGTAACGTGAAGCTTTTCTCGGATTTTTGAGGGAATTTTATTTTCTACCTCAAAGATAAAAGAGTAGCTCTAATGTTTGGACTTTGGGGCCAGAGAAAATAGCCCAGCGGGAGGGCATTTGCCTTGCACACAGCTGGCCGCGGTTCGATTCCTGGCATGCCATGCGGTCTTCTGAGCACCACCAGGAGTTAATTCCTGAGTCAGAACCAGGATTAACCCCTGAGCATTGCTGGGTGTGACCCAAAAAGCCAAAAAAGGAAAAAAAGTCAGGACTTCCTTGTGTATTTACTGATTGTCCTGCTAGTCTTTTTTTTTATTTATTTCATTATACCACCGTGAGATATACAATTACAAAGAGGGTCATGTTTGGGTTTCGGTCATACAGTGTTCCAGCACCCATCCCTCCACCAGTGCCCATTTCCCACCACCAATGTCCCCAGATCCTCCCCCTCCCCGGCCTGCCTCTATGGCAAACACTTTTCCTCTTCTCTCTCACTCTCTCTCTAGTCTTTTTGAGCTCAGTGAGTAGAGGAAAGGGTACCGTGGGCTCCAGCATCTGAAGAGCCGGAGACCACCAGCCTCATGCTAGAGGAATACTAGAGAAATAGACATAGGCCGTGGTGGGCTGGGGGCCTTCTCTAAAGTATCCAGGATGCTCAACCTCTGGCCACAGTAGCTGCTGGGCCCCTGGGATGGGTCAGTGCCAGCGAGGAGCCAGAGTCAGTATCGGGAGCCCCAGTGTTGCTGCAGCTCGGGGTTCCAGCTGTGAAGATGCTGCTGATGGCTGGGCGGTGGCCCTTTCTGTCTGCACAGAATATGGTGGCCTTGTGCTTCCCGGGGTGGGGGTCCGTGAACCGGGAGCTATGTGGCAGGTGGTAGTTGCCAGGAGACAGTTGTTATTCGAGGGTGTACCATCCAGCCTTTACCCGACTGCCGTGTCACTGAAAGTGGCGGAGGGTGGAGGTGTGGCCACCGTGGCACACACTGGCCTTGCATTTGCAGTCGTGTGTGTGGCCCTGGTGACCTCTCCCAGACCCACATGGGTGGCCCTGGCCCCCACAGTAGGGAGAAAAGTAGTGATCCAGTAACTTCAGGATGAAGCTGCTTAGGGCCTACACTATGTGCATTTGACTACGTGCATGCATCAGATTTCAGCGGGTTTGTTTTTTTTTTTTTAAAGGGTCAGATTATGGGGGCTGTGATAGGGCAGCCCCAATTCTAAGCTCAGTGAACGAGTTCATTGCTGGAAAGGATTCCTGGAACTCTCGGGCTTCTTTGGGAAGCACCGTGGCTTAGGTGCACCGGTGAGGAAGGGAAAACCGATTGCAGTAACAAAGCCTTACCGGTCAGGACAGAGAAGGAAAGCGAGAGAGCGAGTGTAGGGGTGTAGGGGGTGCCCACCTGCCCAACAGAGTCAGCTGCTGCCAGCCTCCACTGGCTTCAGGCCTTACCCAGAGTACAGGAAGTTCTTTGGTTTTAAATGACTGGGACTTGGGCTTGTTACCTGACGTTGCCGTCCCGGCCGGGCACACAAGAAAAGGCATAGGATGCGTGCTGAGAGAATGGAGCTGCCTTGGCAGACTTGTTTCCTTAAAACCTCCTTTGCTCTGAGTTCACTGTTCAGTTCAGTGGTCGATCTGCTGCTCTGTCAGCTTGAAGGGGACCATTTCTTCTGTTTGGCGCCTGTGTGAGAATTGTGGCTTCCCAGCCATGAACACGTAAGAGCCACAGACTGAGCACAGGCCCCAACAGTTCTCGACCCTGTTGTCAAGTAATTGTCCTGTCTTTGCAGAAAGAACGTAAAGAAAAAATCTGGGACCCTGTTCACAGAGTGGCCCTGGCAGAAGCCTGCAGGAAGCAAGAGGAGTTCGAGGTCGCCAACGGCTGCCCTTCGCAGGTGGGCGAAGTCCCTTTGATTTCACGTCACACCGAGCCCTGCACCCTGCAGCTCACAGGCGCTTATGTTCTTGGCCAATTTTGGGTTTGTCGTAAAGGCACTTTGTTTATTAGCTTTCAACAGTCTGTTGATGAAGAGACAGGGCGTTTGTAAAAGAGTGAAGTCACTTATGGGTCTTACGCTTGCCGCTGGGTAAGCACTGTGTGAGCACTGAGTGTCTTGCTGAGCGAGCACTGAGCACTGAGATCTCGCTGAGCGAGCACTGTGTCGCGAGCCTCCACAGTCCTTCGCTGCCTCCTGACCCTGGCTCGCGGCATCTCCCAGCCCCGCAACCCGGCATCGAGCCCTACTGCATCGTCACCTATATTCTGAGTTTTGTAAAGGAGCCACACTGCTCAGCTGCTTCTGCTTCCTTCGTGTTAGGTTTGTGACCTTGATTCCCTTGGACTCCAGCTGTGCCTGTCCCCTGTGCTGCTATCCCTGTGCTGTAGCAGCCCCGCGGTGTGGGCAGCACCTGGCACAGCACTCACTTTCTTGGCCATTTTTGACTGCTAAGAAAAATGCCACTTGAGTATTCTCACATACTTCTCTGGTAGTGGGTGATGAGTCCTGGTGCCATCTCGTGCTTCAGCCAGGAGAAGACTTGTCCTGTTGCTCCACGCCTTGGCCCTTAAAAAATTTTTTAATCGCTTGTTAAGTAAAATTAATGTCTTGATCTGTTGCGAAAACTGTATGTAGCAGCAGCAGATTTGGGGCGCAGGTATGTAAAGGAGCAAGTGAAATTCCGGCGCACTGCAGGACATTTGCAAACATCTCGCTCAGTCTTCAGGATTTTTTCTTTTCTTTTTTGGCTATTGGGGCCATATCTGGTGATACTCAGGGGTTACTCCTGGCTCTGTACTCAGGAATCACTCCCTGCGATGCTTAGGAACCATATGGGATTCCGAGGATTGAACCCAGGTTGACTGCATGCAAGGCAAATGCCCTCCTGATGTGCTATCAGGATTTTTCTTTTAATAATCAAAAATGGAATTATGAAGAGACCTGTGGACCTATGGAATAAAACTGAGTATCCTGACACCCAACCTCAAACACATGATCATTTAATCTTTGATAAAGGTGCAAAGAGTCCAAAATGGAGTAAAGAAAGTCTCTTCAACAAGTGGTATTGGGAAAACTGGGCAGCTACATGTAAAAATGAATTTGGACATGTGTCTAACACCATGCACAAAAATCAGATCAAAATGGATTAAAGATCTCAATCACTTGATCACTTGAATCCCAGTTATTCATCGATTTGCTCGAGCGGGCGCCAGTAACATTTCCATTGGACCCTATCACATGCCAATGTAGCCCAATGGCATCTGTTTGATTCAGGAATATGAAGAGCCTCAAACCGTTCCTTCAGGGTCTTAACAAGGAAGTCTGACCATCTTGTAGGTGGGCGGCCACGTGATCTTTTGACATCCCGTGGGATCCAGTCAGTAACGGCTCTAGTCCAGCGGTTGTCTCCAAATCGCATTACATGTCCAGCCCATCTGATTTTCGGTGTCTTGGCAAACGAGACAGCCAGTAACAAGATCTCAATATCAGACTTGAATCCATAAAGTACATTGAAGAAAATATAGGAAAAACCCTCCACGACATTGAAGCTAAAGGCATCTTCAAAGGCGAAACATCACTAACAAAGCAACTAGAAGAAAAGATAAACATATAGGACTACATAAAACTAAAAAGCTTCTGCACCTCAAAAAGAAACAGTGGCTAAGATACAAAGACAGTCCACAGAATGGGAAAGAATATTCACCCAATTCCCATCTGATAAGGGGTTAATATCCAGGATATATCAGGCATTGGTACAACTTTACAAGAAGAAAACAAACAACCCCCTCAAAAAATGGGGGAGAAGAAATGAACAGAAACTTCAACAAGGAAGAAATTCGAATGGCCAAAAAACATGAAAAAATGTTCATCATCACTAATCATCAGAGAGATGAAAATCAAAACAACAATGAGATATCATATTACACCACAGAGACTGGCACATATTTAAAAGAGCAAGAACAACAAGTGCTGGCGTGAATGTGGGGAAAAGGGGACACTCATCCATTGTTGGTGGGAATGCTGGCTGGTACAGCCTTTCTGGAAAACAATATGGACATTCCTCCAAAGACTAGAAATTGATCTCCCATTTGACCCAGCCATACCACTCCTGGGAATATACTCTGGGAAGCCAAAAATACGCAGCGGAAACACCATCCCTACTTTTATGTTCATAGCAGCATTATTCACAATAGCCAGAATCTGGAAACAACAAGAGTGCCCGAGAATCGATGACTGGATAAAAGAAGCTTTGGTACATCTACACAATGGAATACTATGCAGCTGTTAGGAAAAATGAAGTTATGAAATTTGCCTATAAATGGATGGACATGGAGAAGATTATGTTGAGTGAAATTAGCCAGAAGGAGAGAGAGACAGACACAGAATGACTGCATTTATTTGCATGACATAAATATATATGTACATATTATGATACCAATATCCAAGGTCAAGTGAAACATGTATCAGGAGGTCTTGTCAAAGGTGGAAATTATCACAAACGTGTGGGAGTTAGGAGGCTAGGTAAGATAGAAAATGGAACAGTGTGCTAATAATTGTCAAAAAGTACTAATACCAACCTAGAACTGAGCATTAAATACAGGCAAAAAGATACACATGACAGCCCTTTAATGTATGTTCTATAATCCATAGTCTGGAGGGGAAGGAAAAGAGAAAGAGAGAGTAAGGGAAAAAAATAAAGAACCTGCCATGGAGGTGGGCTGGGGAGGGGGAGAGAACCGTATAGTTGGTGGTGGGAGATGGGCACTGGTGGAGGGATGAGTGCTGGACCACTGTATGACCAAAACCCAAATATGAACTTTTTAATTGTATATCTTTATAATTGTATATCTCACGGTCACTATCACTATCACTATCTTTCCGTTGATCATCTATTTGCTAGAGCGGCACCAGTAATATCTCCATATGTCCTGTCTCATACTAGTAGAACCCAAAGGCATCCGCTTGCTCCAGGAACATAAAGAGCCTCAAGCCATTATATTAGGTCATAAATGTTACTGGTATTTGGCATATCAAATACGACACGAGCAGCTTGTCAGGCTTGCCGTGCAGGTGGCATACTCTTGTAGTCACCTCTAAATAAAGTAATTATTGATGAACTGCGTGGCCCGCAAGCGGCCACTTGAGCCAGGCTGTAATAGTCTGGTCTGCTGGGTGGAATTGTGACGAGAAAGAAGTCCGGATGTGGAAAATGGCAGCCCCCATGGAGTCGGGCGGGGGGGGGGGGGAGCGCCTGGCTTGTTGTGAGGCTCTGCTGGGGTGGCAGGCCAGGGCTAGAACCTGCCATGCCTCCTGGGCGCCTTATGAGCGGCTGGGCACAGGGAGAGCAAGTAGCAGCTCTGCCCCATGTCTGAGAGTCTCTGCTTCAGCATACCTGGGCCGGATTTAAAAAAGACTGCTGCAGGGTGGATCCCGATGAACCGGGCCATAATAGTCTAGTCTTCTGGGTGGATTTGTGACGAGAAAGAAGTCCGGATGTGGAAAACAGCAGCCCCCATGGAGTCGGGGGGGGGGTCATCTGGCTTGTTGTGAGGTTCTGCTGGGGTGGCAGGCAAGGGCTAGAACCCACCATGCCTCCCGGGTGCCTTATGAGCAGCTGGGCACAGGGAGAGCAAGTAGCAGCTCTGCCCCATGTCTGAGAGTCTCTGGTTCAGCATACCTGGGCCAGATTGAAAAAAAACTGCTGCAGGGTGGGTGTCGATGATCCGGGCTGTGATAGTCTGGTCTGCTGGGTGGAGTTGTGTCGAGAAAGAAGTCCGGATGTGGAAAACGGCAGCCCCCATGGAGTCAGGGTGGGGGTTGGGGGGTCGTCTGGCTTGATGTGAGGCTCTGCTGGGGTGGCAGGCCATTGCTAGAACCCGCCATGCCTCCCGGGCGCCTCATGAGCGGCTGGGCACAGGGAGAGCAAGTAACAGCTCTGCCCTATGTCTGAGAGTCTCTGGTTCAGCATATATCACACTGTGGTGTAATAAAATACTTGGAAAAAATGGAATTATGGCTTATAAAACTGCCAGTACTTCTGCCCAGAAGTTCAGGCCTTGTAGGAAGGCAGGTGTTTGTTTGCCAGTCTCCCAGGAGCAGTGAGGGTGGAAGCTTGTCCATCATGGACATCGGCCCTCCGACAGCTAGCTCGTTCGCTTTTTATTCAGGTCTAGATATCTGGTGCTGCACATTTACAGTTGGCCTTGTAAAAGATAAATCTGGATTTCATTAGCCTTTTATTTTGGGAACCTCCCCCTGCAAGTAAGTTGCCTTTGAGGAGGTAAATATTGAATAAAAGTGAAGCATCACTACGAATCTTGAAGCATCTATACCTATTCAGGTATAGACACAAAGCCACCTAATGTACCATGTGGTTTAAAATGAGGAATTCAACTGAAGCATAGGAAATTCTTGGGTTGGTAAGTCAGTGTTCAAATAGCATGTATGGACCAAGTGTGTACATGCCTGTAGTAGCTTTGCAAATCCTAAAGGGTGGTGGTTATTTGGGGCCTTAAGAAACAAATTTGAAGTGGAAATTGCTACACTCTACAAACATCTAATTCAGCAGATAATGTCCCGAGTAAAGAAGTGCCGCCTTCTAATACAGACTGACGCTGCCGCATTCCGCTGAGCTGCAGGTAGCACGTATGTGACATGAAATATTCTTTGATTTTCCCAGGGTAGAAATTGTATTGGCTCACATTGTAACCTAAGATTATGTGATTTTAGATTTTCGGAGCCCAGTGTACTGACGCTAGTGTATTTTTCATTTCCTAGGCAAATAAACTAATCAAGGAGGAACTTCAAAGCCAAGTGGAATTGCTTAATTCCTTTGAGAAAAAGTACAGTGACCCCGGCCCTGTGTACGACTGCTTGGTTTGGCACGACGGTGAAACCTGGAGGTAAAGCCCTGTGGAGCTCACTTGCGCACTCAGCTCCTGACAGGTGCTTAGTGGAAGGGCCAGGCCAGCAGTGTGAGGCTGGGTCCCTTCCCAAGGCCAGCAGTGTGAGGCTGGGTCCCTTCCCCAGGCCAGCAGTGTGAGGCTGGGTCCCTTCCCAAGGCCAGCAGTGTGAGGCTGGATCCCTTCCCCAGGCCAGCTGTGTGAGGCTGGGCCCCTTCCCCAGGCCAGCAGTGTGAGGCTGGGCCCCTTCCCCAGGCCAGCAGTGTGAGGCTGGGCCCCTTCCCAGGCCAGCAGTGTGAGGCTGGGTCCCTTCCCTAGATCAACACATGTGAGGCTGGGTCTTCCCTAGGCCAACACATGTGAGGCTGGATCCCTTCCCCAGGCTAGCAGTGTGAGGCTGGGTCCCTTCCCCAGGCCAGCTGTGTGAGGCTGGGCCCCTTCCCCAGGCCAGCAGTGTGAGGCTGGGCCCCTTCCCAGGCCAGCTGTGTGAGGCTGGGCCCCTTCCCCAGGCCAGCAGTGTGAGGCTGGGCCCTTCCCGAGGCCAGCAGTATGAGGCTGGGTCCCTTCCCCAGGCCAGCAGTGTGAGGCTGGGCCTCTTCCCTAGACCAACACGTGTGAGGCTGGGTCCCTTCCCCAGGCCAACACGTGTGAGGCTGGGTCCCTTCCCCAGGCCAGCAGTGTGAGGCTGGGTCTCTTCCCCAGGCCAACACGTGTGAGGGTGGGTCCCTTCCCCAGGCCAGCAGTGTGAGACTGGGCCCCACCCCAGGTCAGCAGTGTGAGGCTGAGTCCCTTCCCAGAACTGCAGAAGGGAAAAGAAAGGGGAAAGCAAGTTGAGGATGTTTTCCTTTTGAAGAACATAAAGACCCCAGAACTTCAGGGATTTGGCTATATCGCTGTTAGTGTCACTAAGCGAGCGGTTAAAGAACCGTAGTGATGCTAAGATAGTTTTGAACAAGCTGTTTAAATTGGGATGCACCATTTTATTTTATTTTTTTTTTCCATTTTTTTTCCAATTTAATTTAATTTTATTATTTTTCCCCCCAAAATATTATTACACCATTTTAGACATACAATTGAAAGATGCTCATGTAGAGTTTTGGTTCTACAGTGTTCCAACACCCATCCCTCCACCCAAACCATCTCCCATCACCAATGTCCCCACCTCCCTCCCCCTCCCACACCTCAACTACTTGGCAGGGTTCTGTATGTCATTTCTCTCCTCTTTATCTCTCCCTCCCGCCAAACTTTCCTGCTCTTCATGGAATGCAGTGCATTAAAAGACATTACTGTTTCCACTATTTTAATGGACCGAGCAGCCACTTGCGGCCGCGCGACCTAGGGCTCGAACTGGTTTTGCTCTGTTAATCTGGTCGTGAGGCAGTTTCCCAGCGTCCGACAGCGAAAATGGTGCCTAGTGTGATGGGCGAAGTCTCATCCGGCTGCTTCCGGGACCCCCAGAGGTGACGGGCCCACTCCCCAAAACCCGTCTGCCCTCCTGGGGGTGCCCTATTCAGCTGGGCCCGGGCGAGCCGAGTTCCAGCCTCCCCGGCCGCTTGTGAGCCTCTTCATGTTATGGTCGATGGCCCCCGGGCAGCTCCTGGGCAGGGCCACCAGGCTCAACAAAATGGAGAGGGGAATGGCCGAACCCTGACTCCATCTGACGAATTCCCAGTGATTCCTGCTTCTGGGAGCCGCCTACCTGGGCTCGAACTGGTTTTGCTCTGTTAATCTGGTCGTGAGGCAGTTTCCCAGCGTCCGGACAGCGAAAATGGTGGCTAGTGTCGGATGCACCATTTTATTTTATTTTATTTTTTTTTAAACATTTTATTATACCACCGTGAGATATACAATTACAATGCTGTTCATGCTTGGGGGTTTCGGTCACACAGTGTTCCAGCACCCCGCCCTCCACCAGTGACCCCCAGCCACCACCCATGTCCCCAATTCCCTCCCCCTCCCACATACTGCCTAAATGGCAGGTTCTTTATCTCCTCTTCTCTCCCTCTCTCTCTCCTCCTTCCTCCCACACATTGTGGGTTGCACTATGTACACTTAGAAGCCATCATTTGCATTTTTTTGTCTGTATTTAATGCTCAGTTCTATGTTAGGGATGCACCATTTTAAACAGGACACAGGCAGCTCGCTTTATTCGCCAGAGCTCTTGCAGAGACCATCTGCCACCAAGGGCTTCAGCGTGAACTCTTGTCTGTACCGGGTGGGTCCCGTGGGGGGCATCACCCTGCAGGTGTCTCTGCTGCCATCGTCCAGGGAAAGGAGCCTGGACCCAGTTAGGAGCATGGATTGCCGAGCCTATCTTCTCTTTAAGAACTAGAAGCAAAGTAAATGACACACTGTTTTGTTGGAATCATCTTAAGTTCTTCTGAAGAGCCTTTTGTTCTAGAAGTGACATTTTATCCAAAAAAGTTTTTTTTTTTGTTTGTTTTTGGGTCACACCCAGTGATGCTCAGGGATTAATTACTCCTGACTCTTCAGGGAGCCAGGAGTAATTAAGGATTACTTAGGGATTACTCCTGGCACTGCGTGGGGGAGCATATGGGATGCCAAGGATCGAACCTGGGTTGGCCTCATGCAAGGCAAACACCCTCCCTGCTGGACTATCTCTTAGGCCCTTCAAAATTTTTAAAAACCCCAAAATCAGAAAGAGCAGAGTTGGTTTTGGTGTTTCCAGTAGAATGAGCTACATGAAGAACGTCAGCTCTGCTGTCTCCTTCCGCCTAGGCTGGAATTCTACGACTGGTACAGCTTTGCACTTGACAGGTTTCTTTGTGTGTCAGCTCTGAAGTATTAGTCAGGGTAGATAGTGTCCAACACAGACTGTCCCTCGCATGGAGTGTCCAAGGGGACTCCATCGCGGGAAGGTTCCTACTGTCTTTCAGTGCTTTATCTTAGTTCTTCATGAAAGCTGTGGCATATTTCTATAGAAAATTATGCAAAGTGGGAGGCGATCATACAGCAGGTAGGGCGCTGTGGTCCCCTGAGTGCCACCAGGGTTGATTCCTGAGTGCAGATACAGGAGTAACCCCTGAGCATTGCCAGGTGTGGCCCCACACCCAACACAAAGGAAAATTAGAGATGCATCAGAAATATTCAAAAATGCCTAACTTCCAACGGCGTTTCTGCCATCACTGTTATTTTCCATTGATCTCGTTTTAAGCGGACTGCCTTTTTGAAGTATCTGCTTGTGATTCACACGCCTGAGCATGGGCCAGAAACATCCCTCAGCCACAAGAACCCCTGCCCAGTTAGAGAAAAATGTTCCTGTAGTAAAGCGAGGGAAGGCAGAAGTGCTTTTTGTGAGAGCCGGAGCTCGCGCTAGGCCCTTAAAGCTCTGGGGCGGGGACTTCAAGGAGCCTGAGTTAGCTGTGAGGCCAGGAGCCACTTTTAAAGGAGCAGTAGAAAGTGGCCAGGCCACGTGTCAGGCTCCTCGGAAACTAGTCAGAGGCTTTGGGCCAGTGGTGTCCAGCTGCTGTTGGGCTTCCCGTACAGGCCACAGGCCTAGAGAGGCTGAGGTACAGCCACACTGAGCTCTGGTCTGGCTAGCAGGTCTAGAGAGGTCAAGAGACGTGGTCAGGCTGAGCTCCGGTCGGGCTCACGGGCGTAGAGAGGCCAAGAGACACAGTCAGGCTGAGCTCTGGTCGGCTCATGGGGCCCTAGAAGGGTTCCTGCCTGGAGCTTTGGGGTGGCTATTGTTTATAAAGCCCTTTCATGCAGCTTCCTCTGACTGGTTCCTGTGAGCTCCCTTACCTCCCCTCTCGGGTCATCACAGAGGCACCCCCAGCTGCCTGCCGAGCGAGGGTGCCGGGCCCCCACTTGAGGCCCGTGCTCCCGCATTCACACTGCCTTCCCAGCTCTCTCTGACCTTGTCTTCGCTGGCTGACTGGCAGGAGTCTAAGCGGCAGTGATGGCATCTGCTGTGGGCCAGCAGCAGGTGTTCACAAACAGGAGGGACATGGGTCAGCTCTCACGTCTCCTGTTCCAGAGCCTGCATCGATTCCAATGAAGACGGGGACTTGAGTAAATCAACCGTGCTGAGGAACTACAGGGAGGCCCAGGAGTACGGCTCCTTCGGTACCGCAGAGATGCTCAACTACTCCGTCAACATCTACGACGATGGGAACCTGCTGTCCGTCGTGACCAGCGGAGGTACCCTCGGATCGGTCGTCACAGTCCACTGGGGGCTGGCGAGGCCTCGGCACCCTTTGGGGCCACTCTATATGGTGCTTAAAGAGGGCTCTAGGGATCATTTCCGGAAGAGGCAACGTGGGCCACTCGGGCTGGGGAACCACCCCACGAGTTCCCTGAAATGCAGAGTTGGCGCCTCTGTGGCGCCACCACCCAGATGGAGGAATAAAGCAGTGGCAAAGCTGCACGGTGCCAACCCTGACCGTGTCCTGGCTCGCCACCACACTGTGCTTGGAGCCATCTGTGGGCCCAGCGGGTTTAGGGCAGAAAGTTTGGTGGCGATGGAAGTGGTTCAGCCGGACGTGAGGCCCTGTAGAAACGTCTCGGGCAGTTTCCTGCCTGTTTCATCTTCGTTCTCCCCATGGGCCAACAGGGTGGAATCTAGGCTGGATTGTGGCTCATCCTTGGCGCACGGCGGCTAGGAGACACACGGGGTCCTGGGCTGAGTGTTTTCATTTGATTTTGTGGTCGTCAGGGTAAGCTGTGTGTGTCTGTCCGTGTATCTGTGTATCTGTGTGTGTGTCTCAGTGTGTCTTTGTGTGTGTCTGTGTCTGTCTGTGCGTCTGTGTGTGTCTGTGTGTCTCTGTGGGCTGAACCTTCTCTCCTTTCTCTCCCAGGCGCCCACGGCACCCATGTGGCCAGCATCGCTGCGGGGCACTTCCCAGAAGAGCCCGAGCGTAATGGGGTGGCCCCTGGCGCTCAGATCCTCTCCATCAAGATCGGCGACACGAGGCTCAGCACCATGGAGACGGGCACCGGCCTGATCCGTGCAGTGAGTGGGGTGCTCCTGGGCTCTACGTCTCCATCTGTGGTGCTCACGAGAGACGCTGGTCTTGAGAATTACTAGGAGGAAGTGTGTGAGAGTCACCTTCATAGAGAATATTTTCCTCATGTCTCTTAGTTCTGAGACACTTACAAGCGCACAACGCCCGGGAGAGAGAGAGAGGTCAGAGGGCAGGTGTCTCTCCAGCCCATCGCCTGCATGTCTCTGACCCCACACAAGGCCCCAGCATGGTGGTTGGACCCTGCCCTTAGCACTGCTGGGCCTGAGCGTCGGACCTTCAAACCCTGTCAGCCGAGTGCTGCCGGGAGTGCCTGGAGATTTCCTAAGCGATGAAAGGGGCAAACAGGCCTGCGCAAGCTGGTTCCGTAGAGCAGGCGCCCTTGTCTCCGCTGCCGGCTGGCTGTGGAGTGCGGAGTGCTCCTACTCCGTGGTGTAAGTCTTTGTAGAGCTGTTCTCTCCCCGCTGGACTCCGCAGATGTCCTTCTGCGTCTGACTGGGTCACCATGTTTTAAGTGCTAATAACCTTTCCCCAGTCTCAGTTTTTGTTTCTTTGTCCTTTAAACTCTATCAGCCATACACCTGGAAGTAACAAAGTAACGTTTTGCTTTGAAGCATAGGAAGTAGGGCCTGCTGGAAACAGGTAGTCTGTGATCCTGCTTTCCTGAACTCCAATCTGTCCAACAGATGATCGAAGTCATCAATCACAAGTGTGACCTTGTCAACTACAGCTACGGAGAAGCCACTCACTGGCCGAATTCGGGTGAGTGTCCTTGCCTACTCTGTGGCACGGAAGCTCCAGCTGTGGGCGTCCACTGTTCCTCACACCTGGGAAAAAGCGACCTTTGGTCCCCGGGCCCTGACCCCATCTCGGGCCTCAGCTCCATCTCCCTGAAGTTAATTCCTCATCCTCCAAGTCCCCAGCCCTGGACTTTGCCAGACGCTCCCTTAGCCGTTCTGCACCACACAGGGCTGCAGCCACTGCCTTCCCTCCCCTCGGTGGGGCCCTGGCTTTCCCACAGGACGGGAGACGTGTGGGGGCCCGTCCCCTGCTCGGACCTGTGTCCCCTCCCCGGTCTTGAGGCCTGGCTGCCCCCTCACCCATCACCCGCTTCCCAGCAGCGCCTCCGTGAGGTGTCCAGGGCAGCGTCACAGCGAAAGCTGTGGGGTTGGCTGTGGTGCTGGCGGCTGCCCTGCGTGTAGTCCTCAGTGGTCACTGACCCCACTGACCTGAAAGCGTCTGTGCCCACCGCTGTTCGTCTCCACGGGCCCTCGGTCCTTTCGTGTCACCCGTGGCCTAGCGGGGCCTCGCTTGAGCTCTGCTGCGTTGCATGGGCTGGGTGAGGTGCCAGACCCGCTTCTCTCACGACCCAACCGTGCTCAGGTTCGGGGTGCAAGCCTGGTGGGCGCAGAGACAAGACGAGCTTCTGGGTCTGGTAGCCGTGCCCTGGGCTGCCCCTCCCGGTCTCGAAAGTATATTTTAAATGGTGTCCCCCCATCCATCAGGAAGCTTCCTGCGGCTGGAATGCTTTGACACAGTGCCTGCTCTCTCACTCTCGCTCTCTCTCTTTCTCTCTCTCTCTCTCTCACTGTCTCACTCTCGCCCTCGCTCTCTCTCTCGCTCTCTGTGTCTCTCAGGCGGATCTGTGAGGTGATCAGTGAGGCTGTGTGGAAGCACAATATCATCTACGTGTCGGCGCCGGCAACAATGGTCCCTGCCTCTCCACGGTCGGCTGCCCTGGGGGCACCACGTCCAGCGTCATAGGTCTGTGTCCCATCCCAGTGTGGACGCGGTTCAGGCAGGCTCACACAAGAGCTCAGTGCTCATACTGTTGGGGGTACCGTGGCTGTTTCCAAGACCCCTGAGCCTTCTGTCCCCTCAGGACAGACACTGTCTAGGCTGCTCTCAGAGGGCTGGGCTGGTGGCCAAGGGAAGGAGGGTGGCAAGGATGGGCCATCCCATGGGAAACCAACGGCAGAGGGAGTCTTGCTTCTCCTTTTTACGTAGCTATGAGTGTTGGACTATTTATATATGCTAAGATTCTTCCTCTGATTTCTCCTGGGACTACAGAAAGAACCAGATGTAGAGGAGCGGAGTGTTATTAGTGAGGAAAAGTATTGGTACCCATTTGTTTATGAATGTGGTTGCTTCTACATTCTGCACCTTGGGACATAACACAGTGTTGTTTGTTTCACTATAATGGAAAAAAAAATGCTTATCATCCATACTTATGGGAAACCCAAGTGAGTCGCAATCATAAGAGGAAAATAATGAAATTAGTTTACATTATGGTGTCAGCCAATTTGTAACCCACTTTCCACCCTGTACTCCCCAAAAAAACCCACAGAACATTTTTAGAAACATCAATGAGGAGAATGTATATAGTAAATGGTAGCTAAGATTTTGTTTCATTTTAATTTGGGATAAGAGGAAAGGTTATACCTTAACATCTGTGACTGGAGGTCTGACCAATGACTCGTCCCAGCAATTTTTTTTATCAGTAACTGCATAGCAATGTACATACCGTAGACCCAAGCAAACTATTACTCACAGTAACATACAAGACACAACATACGTGTCGCAGACACAGGCCAACTTAGACATAGTAACACAGAGTACGTGTCACAAACCCAGGCAGACTGTTTCTTAGGCACAATAACACAACATACGTGTCGCAGACCCAGGCATACGATCACATGTACACAGTAACGTGGATGGCCAAGCGCAGGAACTGGTCCTTTCTAAAATGCTCTTGCTCCAAAGTGGAGTATTAATAGATTGTAGGACCAGGCTCTGAGTGCTGCCCGTGCGACTCAGAACCTCCGTTTTGAGTCCTGTTAGTCACCCGCTGGTGACACACGTGCTCCTGGTCACTGGGTCTTTCTGGTTTTTTTTTTTTTCTTTTGGTTTTTGGGCTACATTTGGCAGCACTCGGGACTTACTGCTGGCTCTGCTCAGGGGTCACTCCTGGCGGTGCCCCAGGACCCTATGGGATGACTGGGTTGAATGTGGTAGGCTGCGTGCAAGGCAAGAGCCCCACCTGCTGTACTGTCGCTCCCGCCCCACAGAGGGGTGAAAGATCTTCCGGAATATGCTTGGCCTTGGGGCCCAATATTAGCATTTTCTCCACCCCAGAGTTACCGAATAATTTAACCTTTACAATTTTGGGGGAGGGAGGGTCATACCCATATGCTCAGGGCTCACTCCTTACTGTGCTCAGGGATCACCCTGGAGGGCTCAGGGAACTGTAATGGTCTGCCAGGGATTGAACCTGCTCGGCCACTTGCAAGCAAGTGCCTTAATCTCTTTCTGGATCTGAAGTCAAAGTTTTCAACTTTATTTGATTTATTTTTATTTTATTATTATTTTTTGCATTTTGCTTTTTGGGTCATACCCAGCAATGCTCAGAGGTTACTCTTGATAGTCTCAGGGAACAATATGGGATGCCTGAGATTGAACCCAAGTCAGCCTCGTGCACAGCAAGCGTCCTGCCCCCTGTCCTTCTCCTCCGGCCATGTGTGTATTTTAAGGAATAAGGTGACAGACCTGTAGTCTTGGGTTTTTAGTGTTTTCAAACCTCTAGACCCTGTCTCTGAGTTTCTAAAGTTAAGACTGAGCTGGTCTCTGCCTCTTAACCTCTATGCATGTGCCTCTTTGTCTGGGAGACGATTAGATCTTCTGTATGTTACATCTTTATTAATTGCTTATCAGAGCAGCTGTGTTTAAGGCAGGGGCATCTCTGGCTTATGGGGTGACTTAGACACGAGGTTATTCAGAAACAGACTCCTTGGGGCGGGGTGATGGTAGAGTGGGAGGGCGTTTGCCTGGGACCTGCCCAATCTGGTTCAAGCCCCAGAACCTCGTATAGTTCCAGGCACCCCACCAAGAGTGATTCCTGAGTGTCGGTAGAGCCAGGAGTAAGCCCTGAGCACACCCAGCCGTGGTCCAAACACTTGGCCCCAACTCCAGCAAAAAAAAAAAGAAAAATCTCCAATCAATTCCCTTTGATTTTCTAAAATATTTAAGTATTGTTTAAACTACAGTTTTCTCTTTTGCTTTTGTACACATACAAATAGTAGGCCTTTTTTAAAAGTTATATTTACTTCACATAAAACCCTGGTAGATAACTTTTATCTCTTAGTAAATATTCGGAAGCACATTCCCGCTCAGTGGCTAGTGGCTAGTAAGCATTTCTTGGCTACGCTTCCTTGCTGTCCATGTGGTGAGGCCTCACCGTGTGGCCATGAGCAAGGACCTTCTGTCCCTTATGGATTCTGCCCCGCAGGTGTTGGCGCGTATGTCTCTCCTGATATGATGGTTGCTGAGTATTCACTGAGAGAGAAATTACCTGCAAACCAGTACACATGGTCTTCCAGAGGCCCCAGGTAGGTGTGCGAGAAGCGTGGGGACTGCCCGGCGGCTGCAGCTGTTTCTGACCTTAAAAAGTCTCACTCGTTACTGTGTCACCATTTTCATCACAACCTCGTCTCAAGGAAACAGGTGAATTAAATACACCTGCAGAAATGACGTTTTTTTGCCCACCATTCTTCGACTAGAGGTTTAAGTAAAAAAGAACATATTTAGAAATAATGTGGGTATTTCCAGTCAGATGAGGCGAGGTGTATCACTATCACTATCTTCCCATTCATCATCGATTTGCTCGAGCGGGCACCAGTAACATCTCCATATGTCCTGTCTCATGCTAGTAGAGGCCCAAGGCATCTGCTTGCTCCAGGAACATAAAGAGCCTCAAACCATTATATTAGGTCATGGGAATGACCTAATATAATTGCTACTGGTATTTGGCATATCAAATACAACACGGGCAGCTTGCCAGGCTTGCTGTGTGGGTGGCATACTCTTGTAGTCACCTCCAAATACAGCATTTATTGATGAACTGCGCAGCTGCTTGCCACCACGCGAGCCAGGCTGTTGAGGCGAGGTGTAGCTTCTGTGAAATATCCCAGTGACAGTCCGGCATACTTATGTTCCTGTCGGTTCTTTTCCTCTTTTCCTTTTTCTTTTTTCCAAACTACTCCAACTGCATCCTCTCCCCACTCCTTCTTCCGGGGAAGAATTATCAGTGGTAAAGGGCAGCTGCGGAAGCGGCCCGAGACCTGCCTCCTCACGCAGGAGAGTGGCGCTGCCTCTGAGGCCCAGGAAGCATGTCCTGTAATGAACTGTAGGAATGAAAGGCTCTTCTTCTGTGTCGTGTCTCTGAGTTACAGTTGACTCCAGACACTTTGGGCCCAGACTGCAGAAGGCATGTTTGATGCCTGCATTTATCTGCTCTGGTTCCTTGAAGCCAACCCTCATTTTACCATATTCTAGGAATAAGTTCCTGGAACCTCTTTTTTTCTCCAGAGGCATATAGAGTCCCAGTTTACAGAATGCCTGGGCACATCCGTGGGTCCAGTTTCCATATATGAAAAAAAAGCTATTTTCTTTTTTTATCTCTGTGGATTATTATTAAAAGAAAAAAGACTTGAATTTCAGGTCAGCAAGTGCCTCAGCACCTGGGTGTGACGGATGCGGATGGTGTGGGAGGGCTCCACACAGCAGCCCGGCCCTCGTGGGAACCGTGGCGGGCAAGGTGTCCGTGGAGTGGGCCTTGCCCTCAGTCTCGGGCTCTTCGTGATGTAGCCCCATGGCCACACACCTGTGGTCCTGTGTGTATGTGGAGAGAGCCAGGCACGTGCTTCCAGAACCAGCCATAGGACGTGTGTCACGCAGTAATGCACGGGAGTCTGTCATTGATTGAGGCTCTCTCACAGTGTCTGTTTTCAGGCACTCAGGGGCGTGCCAGGGAGCACCAGGAAATTACCTTCTTCAGGAGGAAGAAGACATTTGCTTCCCTAGCTTTCAGCTCACTGTAAAGACGTGGTTCCGAGGTGCACTTGGATCCCTGGCCAAGGACACTTGGGTCACTTGGGGAAGAGTGGGCAGGGGAGGGTCTGACTCGGGGCCTTGGTGCCCATGTGCCGTTCTGGGACCCCTCCCCTGCCCCGCTGGAGGACAGGGCTGTGCTGGGCAGGGGGAGATGGTGTGTGTTAGGCCCCACCGCCCTCCGCACCTCAGGTTGTGCTGGACTGTGAATACAGCCAGGTTTTAGGGCGTGTTGGGAGAGATGAGGTCGTCCCTGGCCTTTCGCAGTGTGGATGTCTCTGGTGCGGTTCTAACAAATTCCACCAGTTTCTGTGAGCAGATTGTAAAACGCTGCGTTTAGGAAGTAGAAAGTGATGATGTAGGCCCCGCTGTTGCTCCAGGACAGTGCTCTGTGGGCCCAGACTGGGAGCAAAAGCTCATCCGCGTAACGTGCTGGAGAATGTTCATTCAGGAGACCAGCAGTGACACTTGTTGCCCTTCTGTAAACCAACCTGGGGACTCTGAGCCTGTCGGACACACACACACAGACACACACACGGTGACTCTGAGCTGACCAGACAGACATACACACACACACACACACACACACACGGACACACGGACACACACGGTGACTCTGAGCTGGCCGGACAGACACACACACACACACACACACACGGTGACTCTGAGCTGGCGGACAGACACACACACACATATACACACATGCACACACACAGAGGGATGGGGGTCTCGGGCTTGGGGAACACCCTGTGCTCCTGCTTCTTGCCCTTGTGAACTCTCCGACTTTGCCTGCAGTGCCGACGGGCGCTCGGGGTGAGCATCAGTGCCCCTGGAGGGAGCCATCGCCTCCGTCCCCAACTGGACCCTGAGAGGGGCGCAGCTCATGAACGGGACGTCCATGTCCTCTCCCAATGCGTGTGGAGGCATCGCCCTGGTCCTGTCAGGTGACAGCCCTGCTCCCATCTCTTGCAGCCCTCACCCCGTTTTCCCCTTCGCATGTGGGGAACTGGGGATCACACTAGCAAGTGGCTCATCTGTCTGTTGTTGTCCAATTTCCCTTAGTCTCCCTTCCAAAATCTCTCATGGGGAAAGTCAGTTCGAGTGTTAAGTCTTGACGGTTAAAATGGCCCTAACGTAAAGCCCTGGTCTGGACCTGCAGTCAGCTCAGACCAGTGCCGCCACCTGTAGTTTTCACCACGGTCAAAGAACTCCCGCTGCAAAGAGTAATAGTAATAATAACAATTGAGTGCTGTGAATGATAGCCTAATGTTACCCTACTATTTCTGAGTGAATAGTAGTGTTTCTCTCCTGGGTCTTAGACTGATTTTGACTCTGTTCCCAGTAAGAACTTGTCGGTGTGACCCCACGTGAAGGTAGCAAGTCACTTTTGTGGCGGTGACCATTCGGGCTTGCTCCTACAGCGAGTGTAGTAGCCAGCTGGTTACTGCTCACCAGCATAAACGTTTCTGCTCTGGGGCGGGATCAGTGAGCCTGGGATCGGGAATCGGTGCCCGTGGTGGAACCTGGGCGGCCGACTGGGGGTGTCCAGTGGGAAGAGCCCCCATGGGCCCTTCCAGGTGCCCGACTGCCCGGGTCGTCGAGGGGTGCCGGGAGCAGAAACGCTGCCCCCTGAGCACCAGCACGAGACCTGCCGCCTGCGACCACCTGCTGCGTGGGCTCAGCCCTCCCAGGTCTCCCTGCAGTCCTGTGCTGGCAGTCCCAGGCACCTTCCACTGCCTCTCACCCTAGGGTGGGGCACCTCCAGGCTCTTCCCATGCCAGCCCACAAATCTGCGGGAAGCTTGTCGTCAGTCGGTGTCTGGGGTCCAGCCTGCAGGCTTGGGCTGGCCTGTGGCGGTGCCTGTTTCTTTTGACCTGGGCTTGTGTTAGGTTTCTGGGTGTTAGATCCCTGGCCACGCTGACCCCTGCTGGATGCGCCCTCTGTGCTCTTGGTGTTAGCCTCCTGCCTTTCCCTCCTCCTGCATAGTCGCGTTCGATGCTCTGGGTGCTGGAGACACCGCAAGTTTTACGGAAGGGAGTTGGCGTAGGACGGCAGCCTAGAGTCTGACCCAGCTAAATCAGAGCTCTCTGGGCTGTTCTCTGTCCCGTGCCGAGGATTCGCAGTTCTGCCCCACTTCCTCTAACGCTGCTTCTTGGGTTCTGTGTCTGCTCCTCAGGCCTGAAGGCTAATAACGTGAACTATACCGTGCATTCGGTACGCAGAGCTCTGGAGAACACCGCCGTGAAGGCCGACAATATAGAAGTGTTTGCCCAAGGACATGGTATTATTCAGGTGTGTGTGTGGCAGACACAGGTCTCAAGGCTGGGACTTGGGGCCGGGTAACCCTGAGCCTGTGTAGCTGGACAGGCTGCTGATGCAGAAGCAGAGAGCCTCATGCCTTGGTGCCAAGGGAAACCAGTCAGTCAGGTGGACTCAGGGTCACTTGGGGGAGAGCAGGAGGTTGAAGGTCAGCGCTGGACTAGGATTTTGCCCAAGAAGGTGGCACTGCCCTCTGGTGTGTGACCGCAGGTAATTGAGAAAGTGAATGTGGGCACCTTTTTGCCTAGTTCTGCTGTAGCAGAAACGGAGTGGGCAGCACTCAGGCCAGGAAGCGGAGTGGGCAGTGCTTGGGTCAGGAAGTGCAGTGGGCAGCACTCAGGCCAGGAAGCGGAGTGGGCAGTGCTTGGGCCAGGAAGTGCAGTGGGCAGCACTCAAGCCAGAAAGTGCAGTGGGCAGCGCTCAGACCAGGAAGCATAGTAGGCAGTGCTCGGGCCAGAAAGTGCAGTGGGCTGCGCTCAGGCAAGGAAGCAGAATGGGCAGCACTTGGGCCAGGAGGTGTGGTGGGCAGTGCTCAGGCCAGGAAGTGAGGTCGGCATCGCTCAGGCCAGGAGGCGCGGTAGGCAGCGCTCAGGCCAGGAGGCGCGGTGGGCAGCGCTCAGGCCAGGAGGCGCGGTGGGCAGCGCTCAGGCCAGGAGGCGCGGTGGGCAGCTCTCGGGCCAGGAGGCGCGGTGGGGCAGCTCCGGGCCAGGAGGCGCGGTGGGCAGCGCTCGGGCCAGGAGGCGCGGTGGGCAGCGCTCGGGCCAGGAGGCGCGGTGGGCAGCGCCGGGCCAGGAGGCGCGGTGGGCAGCGCTCGGGCCAGGAGGCGCGGTGGGCAGCGCCGGGCCAGGAGGCGCGGTGGGCAGCGCTCGGGCCAGGTCTTCTTGACCCATCACTCTACCTTCGGGTGTGTCCATTCTTCAGGTCGACAAAGCTTATGACTACCTCATTCAGAACACAGCCTTTGCCAACATGCTGGGCTTCACGGTCACTGTGGGCACGAACCGTGGCATCTACCTCCGAGACCCAGTGCAAGTGGCTGCTCCATCAGACCACGGCGTCGGTATCGAGCCTGTGTTTCCAGAAAACACCGGTAAGAGAACCAATGGGGTTGCCTTGCCCCTGACGTTGTGAATGAACAGTCGGGTAGGAAAGTAGGGAAATGCCGCTCAGCCCTCAGTGCTGACGAGGAGCCAGGAACTGGTGACGTCACTGTTCTTGCCGGGAGTCAGGGCATGGGGCCTATTAGGGATATGCTGATAAAAGCCTCACCCAGTCCCTTTGGGTGGTGGTGGAGAGGGCCTCACATAGGGCACCCAGGGGATCAGGGCCCACCCACAGTTTCTCACCCTTGGGGTGGCAGCTCAGCACAGGGGCCTGAGGGTGTGGTGTCACTGGGTGCTGGCCTGACCCGAGCAGCACGGACCAGCTTGGCGCCTTCCCTCTACTGCCTCCGGACCCTCAGATTCCTGTTGTCCTCACAAGACACCAGCAGTAGCAGCGGCACTGAGCCCAGCCCATGAGGTGCCAACAGAATCGAGGTCCCCGCCCAGCTCTGGCAGCCCCTGGCGGGATACCCTCTGTGCCACAAGGGCCCTGACCACTGGGAAACCCTGGGCAGGTGGCCAGGTGTCTAGAGTCCACCAGACCTGGTTGCTTAATTGAGATGTAAAAAAGGAAAGAGTCCCTGATCTTTATGTTTGGTCTTTCTGTTGCCAGAAAACGCGGATAAAATATCCCTGCAGCTTCATCTAGCATTGACTTCCAACTCCTCCTGGGTGCAGTGCCCCGCCACCTGGAGCTCATGAACCAGTGCCGGCACATAAACATCCGCGTGGATCCTCGCGGCCTGAGGGAAGGCCTGCACTACACAGAGGTACCGGTCAGACCCTTTACTCCCCGTTTCCCGCGACAGTCTTGCGCCCCCTTTGGAACTGTGTTTGCTGACACTGGGCCTCTCTTTGGCCCTCAGGTATGCGGCTATGATATCGCATCCCCTAACGCTGGGCCTCTGTTCAGAGTCCCCATCACGGCAGTGATTGCAGCCAAGTAAGTGACCACCGACCGCAGCTTGCCGGCCACCTTCTGTCCTGCTTGTGCTTGTGGGGGGGGGACACATGACCTCTGACCCTGGCGTCTGCCTCCCCCTGCCCCGACTGCTGCACCAGGTGGCAGGGTCCTGTGGCTCCTGGCAGAGAGCCCCAGTGGAGCGGCTCAGGCTTGCAGGACAGCACCCAGCGAGTGCCTGGCACTCTGCTGGGTACCCTCGCCCTGCCCACTAGGACCTGCTGTTGCCGTCCTACGGGGCTGCCCCTGCAGGTGTCCTGGTGTCCTCACTGCTGCTTCTGGATCCCGGAAGCCCTTCCTGCTGCCATGGGCCCTGCGCCATGGGCCTCTGCCAGGACTTGGTCCTTTCTCTTGATTTGCCCCATTGGCCCATGCTGGACCAATACTGAAGCAATAGTTTGCATTGAGGACCACTAAATGTGGAAATACGGAAGTTCTCAGCCCCTAAGAAACAGGAGGGGATGGAGAAGCTTTACATGTAGCTGAGAGAGTCTGGGATCAAGGCACTTGCCTTTCCTTGCGCTGCCCACAGAGGCAGGACTAGCCCTGAGCCTCTGCAGTGCTCGGGAGCCCCCTCACAGGCAAGCGCTCGGCCTCGGGGTGCGGCTGCTGGCTGAGACTCCCCTTAGTAGCCCTCGAGCTCCTTGAGCTCCTGTGCTCTGTCCCTTTGAACTCTCCCAGCCCGTGGGACATTCTGCAGTCACCGACGGAAGGTCACTTACTGCCAGTGTCACAGCTGTAAGGTAGTGTCATGACAGGAACCTTACCTTTGATTTTTATGCTTTTAGGACTTCATTATGGTCTAGAATTGGATAGTTGAGAAGTATAAGGTGTTCCTTTGGTGGGGGAGAAATGTATCTTGAAAACAAAATCAGAGAGAAGACAGATTATAAAAATCACCTGTGCTGAACTAGCCACACTTTCTCCTGTTACTAGGCTACAGACATGCTGTGGTAATGCTTCATAACCAGATTTCGCTTCAAGTAACTTGTTAAAATGTAGGGTGTGAGTGGGGTTTCCGGCTGTTTGAAATGAGAGTATAATATCCTTATTTGTGTTGATTTTCAGAGTAAATGAATCATCACATTATGATCTAGCCTTTACAGATGTGCATTTTAAACCTGGTCAGATTCGAAGGCACTTTATTGAGGTTCCTGAGGGTGCAACGTGGGCTGGTGAGTAAAGCTGAGTCTGCCGTGACCGACAGTGGGTCCTTCCACCTGTTCTCTCTGCGCTCCCAAGTTCACTGACACTCCCCTGTGTGTAGCATACTGTTGGCATGGACAGCTCTCTGCGCTCCTATGGTTGATTACTTTACAGCCTTCGTAAATCAGAGAGGTTTTGGCATTGCTCCTGTCTCGGGATACTTTAATATTCACACTTTATCTTAACTTCAAGAAGTAGCTATTTTAAGGGACGAGAATACGTAGCTGATTAATATGGGACCTGGTCCCTATTCTTATGGTAAATGTAATTGTCCTGAGGAGGATGTGTTTTAGGTTGGTGTTGGAAGTAATTTGTATTTTAATATGAACAGATGTGAATGGATCTCTCAGAGCACTTAGCAGTCTCAGACTGAGAAACGCTAGAAGGAGAAATTGTCCAAGGGACTAGAATAAGAAGTTATGAGGAGGCAACGTTCAGCATGGTGAAGGTAGTTACTGTTGTAGCTGGAATTTGCTGGGAGGTATTAAATGTTCTCACAGACAGGAAGCTGGGCTGCGTAGGGCCCACTGTGGGCCCGGCCGGTTGGGGCGATGCCCTCCCGGTGTGGCTGCTCCTCTGTCAGGCCGGAGGTGGAAGTTGGTCTCGGTAAGGTCACAGTCTGTCACTGGCTTCAACTTTTGGCACTCGGCTGGTTCTCGGCCCTCATGTGCCCAGGGGGAACCTGGCCTCTGCCTTTCCTCCTGCTGAACTCGGCCGATTTGGATGAGCAGCCACAAGCCAACAGTCGCTCTGCACACTGGGGACAGCTAAGGTTTGGTGGCCGTGCTTTCTAGAGCATTCTCTCTGGTATATAAACAAGAGACTAGGAAAACCAATAGCAGCATTGAATAAGTAGATCCTCATGGCATTTAAGCATGAACTCTAAGAGGTTTCTACAATTAAGATTCTTGTCACCAGAAATCGGTCGGTTTTTAGCTAAAGTGAGAGGAAAGGTTGCATGGAGCAGCAGAGGAGAGAGGAACTTCAGAAGGTGCCACTGGTGTGGTTCGCGAGCTCCGCTGGTCACTCTGGTGCTCGGTACCATGACATGCTTTGGTACATGGCCATAGCTAGGTCTCTGTCTGCAACCCTCTGCTGAATGTATGAAGGGATTGCGGCAGTTTGTGTGTTTCTGTCCACCAATGGGGCATTGTCAGGGAAGCATTGAACCCACGCATGTCTCAGCAAAAAGCTCACCCATACCCAGTCTCATCTCCGGTATCTGCAGAAGGGACCATGTGCGCCTGTGTCAGTCTCATCCCTGGTGTGTGCTGAAGGGACCATGTGCATGTGTGTCAGTGTCATCTCAGGTGTCTGCAGAGGTGACCAGGTGCGCCTGTGTGTCAGTGTCATCTCCGGTGTGTGCAGAAGGGACCATGTGCGCCTGTGTCAGTGTCATCCCTGGTGTTCGGGAGAACGGACCATGTGCACCTGTGTCACTGTCATCTCTGGTGTGTGCAGAAGGGACCATGTGCGCCTCTGTGTCAGTGTCATCTCTGGTGTCTGCAGAGGTGACCATGTGTGCCTGTGTGTCAGTGTCATCCCTGGTGTCTGCAGAGGTGAGCATGTGTGCCTATGTGTCAGTCTTATCCCTGGTGTATGCAGAAGGGACCATGTGTGCCTGTGTGTCAGTGTCATCTCTGGTGTCTGCAGAGGTGACCATGTGCACCTGTGTGTCAGTGTCATCCCTGGTGTTCGCAGAAGGGACCATGTGCGCCTGTGTCAGTCTCATCTCTGGTGTCTGCAGAGGTGACCATGTGTACCAGTGTGTCAGTGTCATCTCCGGTGTCTGCAGAAGGACCCGTGTGCACCTGTGTGAGTCTCATCCCTGGTGTATGCAGAAGGGACCATGTGCGCCTGTGTGTCAGTGTCATCTCTGGTGTCTGCACAAGGGACCATGTGAGCCTGTGTCAGTGTCATCCCTGGTGTCTGCAGAAGGGACCATGTGTGCCTGTGTGTCAGTGTCATCTCTGGTGTCTGCAAAAGGGACGTGTGCCTGTGTGTCAGTGTCATCTCTGGTGTGTGCAGAAGGGACCATGTGCGCCTGTGTGTCAGTGTCATCTCTGGTGTCTGCAGAGGTGACCATGTGTACCAGTGTGTCAGTGTCATCTCCGGTATCTGAGAAGGAACCGTGCGCCTGTGTGAGTCTCATCCCTGGTGTATGCAGAAGGGACCATGTGCGCCTGTGTGTCAGTGTCATCTCTGGTGTCTGCACAAGGGACCATGTGCGCCTGTGTCAGTGTCATCCCTGGTGTCTGCAGAAGGGACCATGTGTGCCTGTGTGTCAGTGTCATCTCTGGTGTCTGCAGAAGGGACGTGTGCGCCTGTGTGTCAGTGTCATCTCTGGTGTCTGCAGAGGTGACCATGTGCGCCTGTGTGTCAGTGTCATCTCCGGTGTCTGCAGAAGGGACCAGTGCACCTGTGTCAGTGTCATCCCTGGTGTTCGCAGAAGGGACCATGTGCGCCTGTGTCAGTCTCATCTCTGGTGTCTGCAGAGGTGACCATGTGTACCAGTGTGTCAGTGTCATCTCCGGTGTCTGCAGAAGGAACCGTGTGCGCCTGTGTGAGTCTCATCCCTGGTGTATGCAGAAGGGACCATGTGCGCCTGTGTGTCAGTGTCATCTCTGGTGTCTGCACAAGGGACCATGTGCGCCTGTGTCAGTGTCATCCCTGGTGTCTGCAGAAGGGACCATGTGTGCCTGTGTGTCAGTGTCATCTCTGGTGTCTGCAGAAGGGACGTGTGCGCCTGTGTGTCAGTGTCATCTCTGGTGTGTGCAGAAGGGACCATGTGCGCCTGTGTGTCAGTGTCATCTCTGGTGTCTGCAGAGGTGACCATGTGTGCCTGTGTGTCAGTCTCATCCCTGGTGTGTGCAGAGGTGACCATGTGCGCCTGTGTGTCAGTGTCATCTCTGGTGTCTGCAGAAGGAACCTGTGCGCCTGTGTCAGTCTCATCCCTGGTGTGTGCTGAAGGAACCATGTGTGCCTGTGTGTCATCTCTGGTGTCTGCAGAGGGACTTGTGCGCCTGTGTCAGTCTCATCTCTGGTGTCTGCAGAAGGGACCATGTGCACCTGTGTGTCAGTGTCATCTCTGGTGTCTGCAGAAGGGACCATGTGCGCCTGTATCAGTGTCATCCCGGTGTCTGCAGAAGGGACCGTGGTGCGCTGTGTGTCAGTCTCATCCCTGGTGTCTGCAGAAGGGACCGTGTGCCTGTGTGTCAGTCTCATCCCTGGTGTTTGCAGAAGGGACCATGTGCGCCTGTGTGTCAGTGTCAACTCTGGTGTCTGCAGAAGGGACCATGTGCGCCTGTGTCAGTCTCATCCCTGGTGTGTGCTGGAAGGAACCATGTGTGCCTGTGTGTCATCTCTGGTGTCTGCAGAAGGGACGTGTGCGCCTGTGTGTGTCAGTCTCATCTCTGGTGTCTGCAGAGGTGACCATGTGTGTCTGTGTGTCAGTGTCATCTCCGGTGTTGCAGAAGGGACCGTGTGCCTGTGTCAGTCTCATCTCTGGTGTCTGCAGAAGGGACCATGTGCACCTGTGTGTCAGTGTCATCTCTGGTGTCTGAAGAAGGGACCATGTGCTCCTGTGTCAGTGTCATCCCGGTGTCTGCAGAAGGGACCGTGTGCCTGTGTGTCAGTCTCATCCCTGGTGTGTGCAGAAGGGACCATGTGCGCCTGTGTGTCAGTGTCAACTCTGGTGTCTGCAGAAGGGACCATGTGTGCCTGTGTCAGTCTCATCCCTGGTGTGTGCTGAAGGAACCATGTGCGCTTGTTTGTCAGTCTCATCTCTGGTGTCTGCAGAGGTGACCATGTGTGTCTGTGTGTCAGTGTCATCTCGGTGTTGCAGAAGGGACCGTGTGCGCCTGTGTCAGTCTCATCTCTGGTGTGTGCAGAAGGGACCATGTGCAACTGAGTGTCAGTGTCATCTCTGGTGTCTGCAGAAGGGACCATGTGCGCCTGTGTCAGTGTCATCTCTGGTGTCTGCAGAGGTGACCATGTGCGCCTGTGTGTCAGTGTCATCTCTGGTGTCTGCAGAAGGGATCATGTGCGCCTGTGTCAGTGTCATCCCGGTGTCTGCAGAAGGGACCGTGTGCGCCTGTGTGTCAGTCTCATCCCTGGTGTGTGCAGAAGGGACCATGTGCGCCTGTGTGTCAGTGTCAACTCTGGTGTCTGCAGAAGGGACCATGTGCGCCTGTGTCAGTCTCATCCCTGGTGTGTGCTGAAGGAACCATGTGTGCCTGTGTGTCATCTCTGTTGTCTGCAGAAGGGGCGTGTGCGCCTGTGTGTCAGTCTCATCTCTGGTGTCTGCAGAGGTGACCATGTGTGTCTGTGTGTCAGTGTCATCTCCGGTGTTGCAGAAGGGACCGTGTGCGCCTGTGTCAGTCTCATCTCTGGTGTCTGCAGAAGGGACCATGTGCACCTGTGTCAGTGTCATCTCTGGTGTCTGCAGAAGGGACCATGTGCGCCTGTGTCAGTGTCATCCCTGGTGTATGCAGAAGGGACCGTGTGCGCCTGTGTGTCAGTCTCATCCCTGGTGTGTGCAGAAGGGACCATGTGGCCTGTGTGTCAGTGTCAACTCTGGTGTCTGCAGAAGGGACCATGTGTGCCTGTGTCAGTCTCATCCCTGGTGTGTGCTGAAGGAACCATGTGCGCTTGTTTGTCAGTCTCATCTCTGGTGTCTGCAGAGGTGACCATGTGTGTCTGTGTGTCAGTGTCATCTCCGGTGTTGCAGAAGAGACCGTGGTGCGCCTGTGTCAGTCTCATCTCTGGTGTGTGCAGAAGGGACCATGTGCACCTGAGTGTCAGTGTCATCTCTGGTGTCTGCAGAAGGGACCATGTGCGCCTGTGTCAGTGTCATCTCTGGTGTCTGCAGAGGTGACCATGTGCTAATGTGTCAGTGTCATCTCTGGTGTCTGCAGAAGGGATCATGTGTCCTGTGTCAGTGTCATCCCGGTGTCTGCAGAAGGGACCGTGTGCCTGTGTGTCAGTCTCATCCCTGGTGTGTGCAGAAGGGACCATGTGCGCCTGTGTGTCAGTGTCAACTCTGGTGTCTGCAGAAGGGACCATGTGCGCCTGTGTCAGTCTCATCCCTGGTGTGTGCTGAAGGAACCATGTGTGCCTGTGTGTCATCTCTGGTGTCTGCAGAAGGGACGTGTGTGCCTGTGTGTCAGTCTCATCTCTGGTGTCTGCAGAGGTGACCATGTGTGTCTGTGTGTCAGTGTCATCTCCGGTGTTGCAGAAGGGACCGTGTGCGCCTGTGTCAGTCTCATCTCTGGTGTCTGCAGAAGGGACCATGTGCACCTGTGTGTCAGTGTCATCTCTGGTGTCTGCAGAAGGGACCATGTGCGCCTGTGTCAGTGTCATCCCTGGTGTATGCAGAAGGGACCGTGTGCGCCTGTGTGTCAGTCTCATCCCTGGTGTGTGCAGAAGGGACCATGTGCGCCTGTGTGTCAGTGTCAACTCTGGTGTCTGCAGAAGGGACCATGTGTGCCTGTGTCAGTCTCATCCCTGGTGTGTGCTGGAAGGAACCATGTGCGCTTGTTTGTCAGTCTCATCTCTGGTGTCTGCAGAGGTGACCATGTGTGTCTGTGTGTCAGTGTCATCTCCGGTGTTGCAGAAGGGACCGTGTGCGCCTGTTTCAGTCTCATCCCTGGTGTGTGCAGAAGGGACCATGTGCACCTGAGTGTCAGTGTCATCTCTGGTGTCTGCAGAAGGGACCATGTGCGCCTGTGTCAGTGTCATCTCTGGTGTCTACAGAGGTGACCATGTGCGCCTGTGTGTCAGTGTCATCTCTGGTGTCTGCAGATGTGACCATGTGCGCCTGTGTCAGTCTCATCTCTGGTGTCTGCAGAAGGGACCATGTGTGCCTGTGTGTCAGTGTCATCTCTGGTGTCTGCAGAAGGGACGTGTGCGCCTGTGTGTCAGTGTCATCTCTGGTGTCTGCAGAAGGGACCGTGTGCTGCTGTGTGTCAGTGTCATCTCTGGTGTGTGCAGAAGGGACCATGTGCGCCTGTGTGTCAGTGTCATCTCTGGTGTCTGCAGAGGTGACCATGTGTGCCTGTGTGTCAGTCTCATCCCTGGTGTGTGCAGAAGGGACCATGTGCGCCTGTGTTTCAGTGTCAACTCTGGTGTCTGCAGAAGGGACCGTGTGCGCTGTGTGTTAGTCTCATCCCTGGTGTGTGCAGAAGGGACCATGTGCGCCTGTGTGTCAGTGTCATCTCTGGTGTCCACAGAGGTGGTCATGTGTGCCTGTGTCAGTGTCATCTCTGGTGTCTACAGAAGGGACCATGTGCGCCTGTGTGTCAGTGTGATCTCTGGTGTTCGCAGAGGTGACCGTGTGCCTGTGTGTCATTGTCATCTCTGGTGTTCACAGAGGTAACCGTGTGCTCCCTGCTCCTCTGAGGTGTCAGCCAAGTTTGTCCTCCACGCAGTGCAGCTGGTAAAAGCAAAAGAGCCTACCGGAGCCATGAGTTCTATAAGTTCTGTTCCCTCCCAGAGAAGGGCACGCTGACTGAAGCTTTTCCTGTCCTGGTAAGTTTTTCAACATTTTTATTTGGATTTGGGGTTTGTCAGGTTTGGCCCAAGTGTTTGGATTTTATTGTCTGTATTCACAGTGCAGTGCAGCGGCTATTTTGTTCATCTGAGCTTTACAGTGTACCGAGCCCTAGGAAACCTAAAGCTCAGCTCAAGAGCTAATTTTCAATTTTAAAGTGGGAGAATGATAGATGTGACAGTGCTTGACTCTTGACAGAGCTGTGAGAGTCTGACAGATAAATTTGTTTGGCAACCAGACACTTAACTGGGCAGGCATGTGCACTGCAGAGCTCAGCTGCCCTGTCACTTGTTCCAGTGATAAACACTCACTTTTTTTTCTTTTCGATCTTTTTGGGCCACACCCAGCAATGCTCAGGGATTACTCCTGGCGGTGCTTGGGGGCCCTATGGGATGCCAGGGATCGAACCGGGTCAGCTGTGTGCAAGGCAAATGCCCTACCTGCTGTACTGTTGCTCCAGCCCCTTCTCTTCTTTTTTTCAATTTATTTTTTCCTTTTTGGGTAACACTCAACAATGCTCAGGGGTTACTCCTGGCTCTGCACTCAGGAATTACTCCTGGCAGTGCTGGGGGGCTGGGACCATATGGGATGTCGGGGATCGAACCTGGGTCGGCTGCGTGCAAGGCAAATGCCCTCCCCTGCTGTGCTATTGCTCCCGGCCCCCTTACTTCTCTTCTGAGCCTGAATTCTTACTTTAGGCTTTTGCTTTAGTTTGGTATTTTAGTCCACACCCAACAGCACTCGGGGCTTACCCGGCTCTGCACTTAGGGATCACTCTAGAGGTATCAGGGATCCTACCCAGGAGGGCTGCATGCAAGTCAGGCCCCTGCATGCAAGTCAGGCCTTGTTTTCCATCCTGTTGGCTTGTTTTCAGCATTAGTTTTACTTTCAAAACCTGCCCAGATCTTCCGGACAAGCAGTGAGGAGTCTCAGTAAATGGCTATTCAGTAATGCCTGCTCCCTGTCAGACTGCTATTTGCATAACTAAAAGTAGCTGCTAAAATCTTCTGTGAGTTTTTCTTATTGTATGAAACGGAGACTTGCTTTGAGACGTCCACTGTTTGCCTCCTCTGAAGTGGAGAAAGGTGAGCAAGGAAATCCGTGTGTTCTAGCAGCTGTCTCTGTTCTGCGCAGGCGGGAAAGCAATTGAGTTCTGCATTGCCCGTTGGTGGGCCAGTCTCAGCGACGTAAACATCGACTACACCGTTTCTTTCCATGGGATCGTGTGCGGCGCCACAGCTGAACATCGTGAGTCTGCGCCCTCTCAGCTTAGGCTGTGCTTTCTTGGTGTCATAGAATCTGTAAACTCACATGGGCAGAGCCTGTACTCTGCTTTTCGAACCAGTCCCCAGCCCTCAGTAGTTTCCAATGTCAGTTGTTTACGATGCCAAAAAAAAAAATCATCTTGCTGGTTTTCACATTAATGGGGAAATTCTTGGGGTTCTGAGGATAATCTGTTTATGGGTGCTTCTCAACTTCTAGGCACACTTCTTGTTATTGCTGGTGCAAGCGATGGTTTAAAGTGGTTTGTTTCCCACGAGCTGTGAGAGTCTGACAGATAAATTTGTCCTCTTTGTAGCACGCATCAGAAGGCATCAACCGTTTTGACGTTCAGTCCTCTCTGAAATATGAAGACCTGGCGCCCTGTATAACTCTGAAGAGCTGGGTCCAGACTCTACGGTACCGTTGCATACCTCGGGGCTGTGAGTGCGGAGCGCATGGGGCTTGGGGGCTGTTCTCCCGCTGCCTGCATGCTGACTTCTCCGAGGGCAGTGCCTGCTGTTGGCATGGGAGGGTCCACGTGGGCACGTGTCAGGCTGTGCCCCAAGTCTCAGGGGCGGGCTGTGCTGAGCACTGTGGTTGGCCTCTGAAGTTGTGCCGCTCGTGCTACGTCCCAACCTTTGGAATGTGACGTGATGAGGGCTGTAGCCGCCATGGGTCAGGGAGCCTCATGTCTCGCGAGAGATGTCACAGGTCTTGCTTGGGGTCTTGTAAACCAACTTGTAAACCAAACCAGTTTGATAATGATCTCGTTTCAGCCCACTGAGTGCAAAGACCAAGCCTTTAGGGTCAAGAGATGTCTTGCCTAATAACCGTCAGCTCTACGAGATGATCCTGACGTATAACTTCCATCAGGTGAGCGTGTGGTGCAAGAGGCCCTCTTATTCTCTCTTGGGAGCTCCATAGTTTATAGACTGTTGCTGGTCAGGTTTCACACACAAAAGTCAAGTTGAGATGGACAAAGACCTCATTGAAGGACCCCTTTAGATGAGCTTCTGGGTTCTGAATATGAACCACAACATTGAAATGGGAAAATTGTGGTTCATAGAAATGTGAAAGCAAGTCATTCATTCACACATGTACAGAGATGAGTGTGTACCTGTCTGCACCGTCAGGTGGTTAACCTGAGGGCATCTGGGATCACCCTGTGGGAAATCGTGGTTTATAATGGCGTCCTGGATTCTGATTTCATGGTGCCCTGGCCTTTAAACCTCCGTTTCTGTGCTGGGGTTTCCTGCTCAAGAGGTTCGGCTGGCCAGGTTAGTGCACAGATGCCTTATCCCAGCAGCCAGCCTGGACAGGGAGATTTCGGGATAGCCCCCGGGCTGAGAGAAGTGAAGACAAAGCTGTATGTTGAGTCAGAGGGATTATAGAAGAAGAGGGATTATAGAAGATCTCAACCAAAATTCATAGCAAAGCTTAATGTGAACTTGGGTTTAATAAGGGAAACAGCTCTGGGAGACTGTCTACTGCTTAGTAGAGGGCGCAGATAGCCAGACTTCGGCGTTTGTAAAGAAGTATCCTCTGTTAATACAGTATTGTGTGTTCTGCCTTTTAAAAGGTTTTCCATGAGGAAATAGTGTCAAAGTCATCAGTAACAGCAGTCTAGACAGCTTTATTATAGAAGTCATGTAAACTGTCAGGTGAATCTTTCTTCCTTTATGTAGCCCAAGAGTGGGGAAGTAACACCAAGCTGCCCTCTCCTCTGTGAGTTACTGTATGAGTCGGAATTCGACAGCCAGCTGTGGATTATCTTTGACCAGAACAAACGGCAGATGGGCTCGGGCGGCGCCTACCCACACCAGGTACGCCAGCGGCAGTGTCTGTGGAATGGACAGAAGCTATTTCCAGGCTTCACATCCTGATTTCTCGGTGTCTTGGTCACGCTGGGATTTCTTCATATGCCGGCAATTTCTGCCAAGTGCTTGGCCATTTTCCGCCAGATCAGCCAGTGCTTCCTGCCCCGTGGGGTCGAGGACAGGAGGCCTCTCTCGGACACTGGCTAGCAGAGCACCTGGCTCTCGGGGCTTCCCCCATGGCCCCACCCCCCCCCCTGGTTGCAAGGTGCTGGCCAGTCATATCTGGAATCCAGGACCCGGGGATGCACCGTCTCTGACTTCCTGTCCGCAGTCCAGGGGTGAGGCACCTCGGGTATAGCAGAGATTCCGGTCTCTGTGTCCGCGCGTGTGTGCTGGGCTCTGGACACAGCGCAGCTGTCTGCCAGGCCGTGCTCTGTGTGTCAGTGTATCTGGTGCCCGTGAACTAGGAAGTCATTGCTTTGATCAGCCCCAGCAGAGCCTGTGGTAGCCGAGAGTAGCACATAGAGTGGGAGGAACAGCTAGGGGCAGTGAGGTATGGGTACCTGCCTCCAGCCTTCACCGAGGTCCCTCTTTGTGCTTGGTTGTGTCTGTAACCAGATGATTCCAACATGCTTGGCTGACATTTCACTTTCCCAAATGTGTTTGTTTTCTTGTTGTTGTTTTTTAGTATTCTTTGAAATTGGAGAAAGGAGATTATACAATTCGACTGCAGATTCGTCATGAGCAAATCAGTGATCTGGATCGTCTTAAAGATCTCCCGTTCACTGTTTCCCATAGATTATCCAACACCTTGAGCTTAGATATTCATGAAAATCATAGTCTTGCACTTCTAGGAAAAAAAGAAATCAAGCAGTTTGACCTTACCGCCCAGATACAACCAGCCATTCTTCGTCACTTCCTTACCCGATGACAAGTAAGTGCTGGGCCCTGTACACATTGTCGCCCGCTGGTGTGGCTTGTTGTCCTGCACCCATTAGTCAGAGCTTAGATTAATCCCTTCTGGATATGGACTGGCCATTGGGCATCACTTTAGAAGGCAGAAGTCAGCTGGTTTCCGTCCTCCCCCAACAGTCTTTGTGACTCTCTCTCTTTCTCTCTCTCTCTCTCTCTCTCTCTCTCTCTCTCTCTCTCTCTCTCTCTCTCCCTTTCTCCCTCTCCTTTTCTCTCTTTCTCCTTTTCTCTTTCTCCTTTTCTCTCTCTCTCTACTTATCTCTCTGGCTCTGGCTCTGGCTCTTCACTCTCTCTCTCTCTCTCTCTCTCTCTCTCTCTCTCTCTCTCTCTCTCTCTCTCTCTCTCTCTCTCTCTCTCTCTCTCTCTCTCTCTCTTTTTTGTCTTTCGAATTTTCTCAGAATCCCGAAAGGGGCAGGACCCGGATGCTACCTGGCGGGATCCTTGACTTTGTCCAAGAGTGAGCTTGGAAAGAAAGCGGTAAGTGTTGGCTTGTTGATACCAGGGCGCCTATTGAGACTTCTCAAAAGTGGGAATTCCACATTCCAGAATGTGTGAAAGAAAAGACCTGGGGAAAAGAAGCTTTGTCTGATTCCTATTTCAGGATGTTCCTGGGCCAGTCCCTTAGCCCCACCAAGTGACTCTAAAATAAACAAACAAAACAGTATATCCAGCTTTCTTTTTTCCTAGCCGAAGTATAGTCATCTTTATTTTTCCCTAACTCAGGTATTTTCAGCTTTCTTTTTTTTCTAGCCCTTCATCTTGCCCTGCCTTATATGACTAAATAGACCTGAACTTCCAGGAAATGTTGGTCCTCACTGGAGGATATTTAAAATTAGAGCATTTTACAGAATCTTAGGCAGTGTGACATTAGTAACATAGGAATAAATCAGGTCTCTGGGCTAGCATACATGCAAATGGTATCCTGAACATTAATTCCTAAGGTGGTATTTTCACACACATACAGACCTCTTACATTAATAGTTACTGAGTGTTTTTTTAATGTCAAATTATACTTTTGCTAAAAATACGTTTATGGGTGTTAGAGACAAATGCTACACTTTTGTTAGAAACCTGTTTTTATTTTCTGCCTTGACTTCACAGCAGTTTCTGAGACTCATTCACATGAGTCTATGCTTTTGACTCATCCCTTCAACTTAGAGCAGTGAAAACTGTCGTCTTTTTTGTTTTGTTTTGTTTTTTGCATTTCTCTTTTCGCGTCAGGACTTGGAGGGCTGAGGAGGGTGCCCAGACACAGGAGACCAGGTGCTCCCTCCAAAAGCCTCTCCCACCCTCAGCACCTGCTGCCACGCAAGCTCTTTGCCCTGACACCCATTTCTGCTTTTCACTCATGTATCACTTATACCTGAGATGCCTGTGTATACACACTCGACACGCTGGAGATATATTTGTGTGTGTGTGTGTGTGTGTGTGTGTGTGTGTGTGTACACATTTGTGCACTTGATGTCTGTGTGTCTAATTGGAAGCCAATAGAATCCATCTGGCACTAACCTGACCCATCTCGGAGCCCTTGGTAGATTCTGTTCCATAGGCCTCAGAGCCGCGGGGTTCTCCAAAACCCCTCTCCGGGGGCCGCAACCCTGTCGTGAATATGACAGATGATCCTTGAGTCTAGTGGCTGTGAGCTGGTCGCTCCTTCCTCGCTGCATTCTTTCTGAGGCAGATAGTCATGCACTGAATTACAGACGTGTGGCCTGAGACCTGTCAGGGTCGATGTTCCAGTGGGTGAGCCGGAACCAAGCCCAGGCCGTGACCCCCGAGCTCTGTGTCCTTCCCGGCCCACTGTGGCTGACTAGCGCTTTTGCATTTCTTGGGGTTTGTGTTGGTGGCTGGGAAGGTAACTGTTCATTGGGGTCTTCTTGGCTTTCAAAGTCATCTTGGCTTGTGGCATCCTTGGGAGTCAGCGTAGCCTCGCGTTGTCGGAGCTGCCTGAACCGCTCGTGGGTGGGCTCTGCTGCCGCCATTCTCAGTGAGCGAGTGGTGGCCGAGGCGGGCGGAGTCTCCGGCGGTGTAGATCTTGCATGTTTTCTTACAGAATGTTGTTCTGACTCCCAGGGCCAGTCTGCAGCAAAGCGACAAGGAAAATTTAAAAAAGGTACTGACTGTCAGTTCTTAAACAAATCCAAACCAAACAAAAAGATGTCTTTGAAGCTTTATTTGCATATTTCACTTTTTTTTCATGTCACTATCTATGCTTTTTTTAAAATCTCTCCGTCAGTGTTCTCGTAACCTCTCCATTGCGAGGACAGCTCCTCTCCAAGGTAGACACAGCCCGTCGCTAGCTGACCACCACTAGGTTTTAAGGGTACAGACGGTTCTGAGGCCCCTGTGGTGCTCTGTGCCTGGCCCTGCTCTCCTGCCCACTTCAGAACCACCACCGCTCCTGGCCCTAGTGTGCTGACCTCTGCCCCTGCCGTCCCCCAGTCACGGGACTGTGTCTCCCCTGTGACCTGGGCTCCCTGGGGGATGTGCTCAGATGGTTTCATACAGAAAACCGCTGACCCTAACACCTATGGTCCAGAGTCCCTGCAGCCAAGGCTGCGTCCCACTGTGTTGGGACAGTTGTGGGAGCCAGCAGTTTTTTCTTTGGACAATTCAGCAAATCCCCTTTTACACATCAGCTTAAAGTGTGCAGTGTCCTTCAGTCTTCAATGTAATTTATGATGAATAACAGGAAAACAATCATAGGACATCCACAGAGTATCACTTAAAGCACAAAAGTGAAATGTTTGTGCCAAAGGACAGGTTAAATGCGAGGGTTTATCATCACATTGTTAAATATATCAGATGTATAGTGAATCGTGCCAAGGTTGTCCAGGACAAGAATTTGTGGTTACTGAAATTCACGGACATGCTGAGGTTTCAGATTCCTGAGCAGAAGAACAGTGAAGTTTCCCAGATATCAGGGCCATTCATTCTTCCTGTCAATAAGTACATTTGTCGCCCTCCCTCTTAGTACACTAAGAGAAATTATTTTTGCACCCTTAAATCTTGAGAAAGAGGATCAGGATTCAAGAAGAGCTACCACAGCTCTCGAGAGTAGAATGCCCGGGAAGTTCTCTTAGCAGATGTTTGGCGTGGAGTGTGGGAGTCGGCTCCTCGGGCGAGTGTTTCGGGCCATTTGGCATGAGCCCTGTGGTGGTGAGTCAGACCCACCTGCCATGCCCGTGACCACTCCTGCCGCTGAGAGTCTGGTTGGTTCACGCTAGCTCTTAAGTTATTAAACATGGATAAAAACTGTTGATGTCTTGACGCAAACTGAAGTAATCCTGGAGTAGCTCGTCTGAATGTATGTAACTGTGACTGGCGGTGGCTCTAACTCCGCCGCATTTGCCCCGTCCTTGCAGTGGAGCCGGAATGGTGGGGGTCTTTATACCGAGTTGCTAACCATCACGTCCTGATAACCTGCTTACATGATTGTTTCCCACCTCAGCAACCCAACCAAAACAAGACCCACCAGAGTCCCCAGAGTATATTTTAGAAGAGGGGAGAGTTGCACTATCTCTGCCTCGCAGCTTCTGTCCCGATGGGCTCTCAGGACGGTCCCATAATCTGTCCAAGCTGTGTTAGGGGCTGCAGCCAGCCAGGCGCTCAGCCGTGAAAGCCTGGGCACAGAGCAGAGCAGCTGAATTCTAGGAGCTCCAACTGGGATTCTTGCCAGTGGTACGTCTTGTTTGAAAAACGGTCGTTTTCTTTCTGGAACAATTGCAGCATCTCAGAAGTTGCTTTAATAAAATTGTAAACTGGAGGTGCCCAAGGTCCCGTCGCAGTGAGTGGGGAAATAGCCTTTGTATGCGGCCTGCTGGTTGCCATCTAGCTGCTGGCGCGGCAGCCAAGTTACAACAGGCAAAGCTAAGCACATCACTAGTGATGGACTTTAAAAACTCTGCTTGCAGGGCCAGAACTGTGGCCCAAAGGGCTGTGCCCACATTCCTCTGCCAGAGGGCCTGACTGGACTCGGGTTTGGCCCCTGCCACAAGCACAAGGCACCCCCACCCCCATAGCTCCGGGAGTGTGTGGCGCTGAAGCCTACGGCAGAGTCAGCTAGTGTTCTTGGTATGATTTTTAACTTGGGGTCAGCAGCCGATGTTTTTCTTTCATTGCTCTCTTTGGCTTCACCCTTTCAGAACTCAGAAGGAGCAGCCAGGAATATGCTTCGATACATCCAGTGTGTTAATGATTCGTAATCCAATCAGCCCATTTAAGAGGGTCGTTAGGATTTAAAGCCATATTTTGCCCTGCTAAATCACATTTAGCGGGACAAAATCAAATCACATTTTCTCCCGTAAGGTCTTAGCATGTAAAGCCTTAAAGACAGAGGCAGGCCCTGTAGACGGTTAGGGCAACAGGAGCAGATCTGTAGACTGGTTAGGCGGCCTGTGAGCAGACCCACAGTGTGCTGTGAAGCCCAGAAAGGTGCCGGGAGAAAAGGCTCGAAAGTGCTCTAGTGTGGGGTGGGGCACGACCCCCCCACTGCCTCCCCAGGTGCGAGCAGGCCCTGCTGAGATGTTCTCGAACATGCCGTGGCCAGTGGCCCCCTTACATGCAGTGGAAACTGCACCCCCCCCCCATAAAGTCCAGTTGTGAGCACGGTTCCTAGGGAGTTTAAAACTAGAAACACTGCTTGGGGAAGCTTGTGACTTACCAAACCCATTTTTGGCTCAGGCCTACATTTTTGTTTTGGTACCATGACTTAAGGCAGCGGTAGGTCTTTGGAAAAGCAGTTTCTTTCTGTTCAGAAGCCCGGTGGGCTAAAGCAGATATGTTCTGGATTGGGCAGCATTTCTCATGTGAAGTGTGGTTGGAGAAACTGAGTCACGGATGACAAAGAGCAACTCCTCAGTGGTCCTGCAGAGCGTGCGGGGCATGTTTGTCTCCGTGGCACCTTCCTTTCCCTCGGGTGAGGGCCTGTGCCAGCCCCGGAGACAGAGTTGCTCTCCCCCCTCCTCCATCCAGGCCGCTGGTTCTCTCCCTGGGCTGTCCTCTCCCCGTGGCCCCGGCTTCTGTCCTGCTCACAGAGCAACTGGACAAGGCCCCAGCCTTGCTTTCTGGCCACTCCAGCCCCGTGTCCAGGGCCATGTGGGCTTCCCTGGGCCACGTCCCAGCTCTGCTGCATCTGCTCTTCGCTTCACGGCAGCCCTGGGCACCAGCTTCACTTCCCGCCCTGTTTTCCAAGTGATGGACTGCAGGTCAGGAAAGGCAAAGGGAAGTTCTCACCCACCTGGGTGCAGAGGCGTACACAGAAAGCACCTGCCTCTGACCTACCTCTTGGCCGGCTCCCGTAGTGTTTAGGATGCCATGACGGAGACAGTGTGCCAGGTGGCTCCAGACACTGAGCCGCCTACCCCTGGCGGGGACAGAGTGCCAGGGTCCTGCTCAGGAGGTCCCAGACACTGAACCGCCTACCCCTGACGGGGACAGTGTGCGGGGTCCTGCTCAGGAGGTCCCAGACACTGAACCGCCTACCCCTGGCGGGGACACTGTGCCGGGGTCCTGCTCGGGAGTCCCAGACACTGAGCCGCCTACCCCTGACGGGGACACTGTGCCGGGGGTCCTGCTCGGGAGTCCCAGACACTGAGCCGCCTACCCCTGACGGGGACAGTGTGCCGGGGTCCTGCTCGGGAATTCCAGACACTGAGCCGCCTACCCCTGATGGGGACACTGTGCCGGGGTCCTGCTCGGGAGTCCCAGACACTGAGCCGCCTACCCCTGATGGGGACAGTGTGCAGGGGTCCTGCTCGGGAGTCCCAGACACTGAGCCGCCTACCCCTGATGGGGACAGTGTGCCGGGGTCCTGCTCGGGAGTCCCAGACACTGAGCCGCCTACCCCTGACGGGGACAGTGTGCGGGGTCCTGCTCGGGAGTCCCAGACACTGAGCCGCCTACCCCTGGCGGGGACAGTGTGCAGGGGGTCCTGCTCGGGAGTCCCAGACACTGAGCCGCCTACCCCTGGTGGGGACGGTGTGCGGGGGTCCTGCTCGGGAGTCCCAGACACTGAGCCGCCTACCCCTGACTTGGACAGTGTGCGGGGTCCTGCTCGGGAGTCCCAGACACTGAACCGCCTACCCCTGACGGAGACAGTGTGCCGGGGTCCTGCTCGGGAGGTCCCAGACACTGAGCCGCCTACCCCTGACTTGGACAGTGTGCGGGGGTCCTGCTCAGGTGCCCCCCAACTCTGAGCGCCTGCCCCAGCTTCACGCACTCACCTGCATCTGCTCCTTCTCTCTGCAGCCACTTTGTGTTGGCTCCAGTGAAGGGAACTGGAGAAGGAGCTTTTCTTTACATTTACTCAGGAAAGTGTTTTTTCTTGACCATCTCCTCCACTTCCCAGCTAGAAATGGTGAAAACTTGAGGGCCAGAGTGATAGTACAGTGGGTAAAAGCGCTTGCCTTGCACCACTGACCCATCCCGGCACCACAGATGGTCCCCCTCCCTCCCCATGCCACCCAGGAGTTTCCTCTGAGCACAGAGACAGGAGTAAGTCCTGAGCTGTCGGGGGTGGTCAGAAGGTAACAGTAAAAACTTGATATCCTCTCCTTGTTAGTCTCGTACCAAATGAGCTTCCAGGTGCAAGGGGCTGCCTTTCTCCGTTCCTGTAAGGAGGCGGGGGAGAAACCTTGGTCCTTTCGAGTGTAGGTCCTGACAGAGGTGTGTGAGGTGCCGGGCTGCCTCCTTGGGAGTGGGGGGGTGTCCTACGCTACACAGCTCAGGTTTGTGGCATTCAGTGGCTCACAGTGACTTTGAAATCTGGATTTGGGCTGTGACCTGAGACTTGCTCTCAGCGTTGGCAGGATGTGATCCCTGTTCATTACTACCTGATCCCCGCACCCACAAAAGACGAAGAATGGCACCAAAGAGAAGGAGAAAGATGTAGAAAAAGAAAGATTTAAAAAGAAGAATTCACTGAAGCACTGCGAGACCTGAAAATCCAGTGGATGACAAAGTGAGTTTCTGACAGAGCTTCAGCCTCTGCTCCTTGTCCCGAAGTAGTGTTCTTTATAGGGCGGTGCCAAGCGTTGGCATAGGGTAAATGCTGATTCTTTATAGTCACTGTCATTGTCACTGTCTTCCCGTTCATCGTCGATTTGCTCGAGCGGGCACCAGTAACATCTCCATATGACCTGTCTCATGCAAGTAGAGCCCAAGGACACCTGCTTGCTCCAGGAACATAAAGAGCCTCAAACCATTCTATCAGGTCATGGGAATGAGGTCTATAATTGTTACTGGTATCTGGCATATCAAATACAACACGGGTAGCTTGCCAGGCTCTGCCATGCAGGTAGCATACTCTTGTAGTCATCACAAAATCCAGCATTTATTAATGAACCGTGCTGCCGCTTACGGCTGCGTGAGCGGGCTGTGATAGGCTGGTCTGCTGGGTGGAGTTCTGACGAGGGGAAGTCCGGATGTGGAAAATGGAGGTCCCTGGAGTGGGGTGGGGGTCATCTGGCTTGTTGTGAGGCTCTGCTGGTGTGGCGGGCCAGGGCCAGAACCTGCCATCCCTCCCGGGTACCTCATGAGTGGCTGGGCACAGTGAGAGCCAGTAGCAGCTCTGCCCCATGTCTGTCTCCATGTTTGGTACTAGGACAGTACCAAATATAGGCACAGGGTAAATGCCGAATATTTGCATGGTATGTTCAGGGTCTCAAACCGGAATCGTAGGCTTAAGATTTGTTTTATTGGGACTCGAGCAGTAGCACAACTGGTAGGGTGTTTGCCTTGCATGGCCAGACCCAGGTTTGAGCCCCAGTGTCCCATAGGTCCCCAGAGAACTACCAGGAGTAATCCCTGAGTGCAGAACCAGGAGGAACCTCTGAGCATCTCAGGGTGCAAAAAGCAAAAAAAAAAAAAAAGGGCGGAGCGATAGCACAGCGGGGAGGGCTGTGATTGCATGTGGCGACCCAAGTTCGATCCCCGGTATCCCATATGGTCCCCTGATCACCACCAAGAGTAATTCTTGAGCAAAGAGCCAGGAGTATCCCCTGAACATTGCCAGGTGTGACCCAAAAGGAAAAAAGAAATGTGTTTGTTTATTTAGTCATTTCTGATCGGGAACATTTTTGGTTATGTTGGTGCAGAGCCTTCTGGGAAATGCCAGCTCGTTAATTGTGAGAGCTGTCCGTGGAACGCTCTGGCGCTTTTATACACATAGGTTTGACGTGGCTTCTTAGATCTTAGAAGCGTGACTCTTAGAAATACTTATTTGGAGATGACTGACTTGTAATCATCCGGTCTCTCATTTTCCGAGGGAGGCGGGGGCTGTGTTCCTTCTGCCTCCGTGTCATGTGCTGCCCCTACCCCTGAATACCCGGGTTCCGAGGGGGCTTATGACTGGCTTTGTCCCGTCGGGTTTCCTGGGTGCAGTTGACACACAGTGACACGACCGCCTTGCTCTGCTGGTCACGGGTTTGTGTCTGCTCAGGTTTTGTGTTGGTTTGGTTGGATTTTTTGTTTCTCTTGCTTTTCCTTGAAGTCTCTGAGAAGCCGGTGGCGGTTTTCTCCACCCGCTGGGCAAGATTCCTTGGGGAAAATCCCTAGGTCAGACCTGCTTGGCTCCACCCGTCCCCAGCTTCCGGTAGGATACAGACAGTGCCCAGTGTTCTGTTGGGAATCGTGTCCCCAGCTGTGCTCTCACACCTGCTGTCCCACTGAGAGCCTCACTGTGTCCCCAGGGTCCGTCTAAGATCCCAGGCCCCACCTCACACCACCCCAGAAACCACCCCAAGGCTTCTTTCGCCCTTTATAGAATCTCTAGAGATGTTCCTCAAGGCAGAAAGCCAGTGAAGACTGCTCGGGTAATCCTCCAACCAAGGCGTCTGTGGCGCCCTGTCTCTGTTTACGTCAGAATCAGAGGCGACCAAATCAGACTTGGGGAATCCGAGACCGCCCAGGCTTGCTGTCTGCTGGCCCCAGGTTAACACCACCCCCTCTCCCCGAAATGAGTGAATGTTGTGTCAGAGCAGTTATAACCTGGTGTCCTCACACGCTACAGGCGCTTCTGCTCCCTGCCCCCCAGACCTGGAGCCCACTGTGCCGAGAAGGAATGGGCGAGGGCAGCGGTCGCCCGTAAAGGGGCCAGTGTCTCCGTTTAGGCCAGGGAGCTCAACTTTTAAGGGTCTCATTGAGATTGTTGTGGGTGTTTTCAGACATGCATTTTAACGACCATCTTCTGGTGATTACGCTGGTCTCAGACTTACGCTTGCTATCGCGGCACTTACAGAAGACAGAGATCAGGGCAAAGACGATCTTTGCTCTAAAAATAATCTTTGCTCTAAGTCGTGTTTCTTTCTCACAGGCTGGATTCTAGTGACATTTACAACGAGCTGAGAGAAATGTACCCTGATTACCTGCCTCTCTACGTCGCTCGGCTTCACCAGCTGGGCGCAGAGAAGGTTGGGACTTGTTTATTTTTAACGAAGGAACTGTATTGTTAGGTAACATTGAGCACTGTTTAATACAAGCGTACAGCGGGGCTGGAGGCGATGGCACTGCCCTAGGGTGTTTGCCTTCACGCAATGGACCTGAGTCCAATGCCCAACACCCCAGGTGGTCCCGAGCCCCCTGGGAGTGATCCTGAGCACAGAGCCAGAAGTAAGCCCTGGGCCCCCCCACTGCTGCAGCCTCTTCCTTCCTCGAGTTGAATGTGCTGTCAGCAGCTGTTTCCATATGCCACTGACAGGGCCTGGCCATTGCCGTTAAAGTTAGGGGGCCTGCATGTGTGTGGCCGGTGGGAGGAGTGACAGGTTACCCAAGGGTCACCGGCCCCAGCCCTAGGCAAATCTCAGCCCGGCAGCAGCACGGCTTGTCTCACAGTTACTCCTCTGCTTGTGGAGATGGTCCCGGCCAGGTACAGAGCTCACTGCCCAGCTGTTCTGCAGTCGGAAAGTCCGAAATTATCCAGGGCCCCAGAGAGAGAGTGTAGGGGGGAAAATTCCATGCTGGCTTAGCCCCCAACACTGCCTGAGCCCCCGAGCATTGCCAGGTATGGCCCTGCCTGATTGGTCAAGTTGCTAGGAATGTCCCTGGGGAGCACAGAATTAATGATCCGGGGCTTGAGGTAACAGGAAGGGTTTGAAAAGGAAACTGACCTGGGGAGCAGCCGATTGAAGCTCCTTAGTGCCAGTCAGTCAGGGGCTCGGTTAGACTCTTGCTCTTGGGCTTTTACGGATGAGTTGGAGTCTATTTCTTCAGCCTTGGGGTGTTCCGTGAGCTGGAGGATCATGACTGATCCTGGGCCTCAGGTCGGTCGGCCCGCTGCGGGAATCGCTTTTGTCTGAGCTGGTCCATCTCCTCCCCACCACCTGGGCTCAGGTTTCTGGAGCTGCTGCCTCAAGAAGGGCCCTTGAGGCGTGTGCCAGCACCCCCACCCGCTGCAGAGGGACGCTGCTTCCGTCCACGCTCCTGACCACTGCTCTCCTTCCTCCCCAGGAGGCGAATGAAAAGGCTGACAGAGATCGTGGAGGCCGCAGATGCCGTCATTGCCCACATCGACCAGACTGCGCTGGCCGTGTACATCGCCATGAAGGCCGACCCCGACCTGGCGCCGCTGCTATAAAAAAGTACCTGGCCAGTAAATACTCTTTCCTGCATCTCATTTCTTAGTTCTTAGAGCAGGAGGCGTGGCATGATTGAGCGGGTCCGTGTGTGGGTGCAGCCTCGGGGTGCTTCCGTGGCCAGCTGCAGTCCTCAGGGAGAGAGAGGAGGGAAACACGGGCTTTTCCTTTTCCCACGTCGGTGCTGCCCAGCGGAGAGAGCTGAGCGGCTGAGGCCCCAGGGGCGGCACTTGGGGCTCAGCGGGCACTGGGCGTGGCAGGGGGCAGCTGCTTTTCACCTCACGCGGTTTATAAACTGGCTATTGACCAGCAGCATGAAAAGCCCTTCTCTGAAGGGAAGGCCCCGATGTGGTCAGGCGAAAGGCCTAGGACCAAACTATTGCGCGGTCCCTGGGCCTTGTAGAAACAGGAGCTTCTGGCTCTGCCATCCTGAGGCTAGCTGCTCTGGGATGCTCAGGCCTGGCATTCAGTGTGCAGAGTCAGAGCACGCTTGAAAAGAGGAAGACCACGTTGCGGGTAACTGCGGGGGTCTCCATGTGCCCCCAAATGCCGCAGCCTGCGGCATATTGCCAGGATCACTGAACCTGCCACTGTCCCCAGCCTAGATCCCGAAACTCAAACTATTGCACTGTCCTTTGGAACCATCTGATCTCACACAAGTCACTGGTCTCGGGCCCTTGGTGCCCTGCTTTGAGAAATTGAGGTGATCAGATATGCTCACGGAATTCTAAGCCACAGAATATAAGCAAAGGCATAGGCTTGTTTGTTAGCATGTTGAGAGTAAACATGTTCGCTTGCTCTGTATGCAGACAAGCCATGACTGGGCGTGCTTCTGCATGTGTCTACATATGCACGTAACATATATATATCTCACGAACATGAGATGGTAAATGATATAGCCGAGAGATTTTATTGGGGGCCCCAGTGGCACTTCTCAAAGTTTGCTCAGGGATCACTCGTGGCATTGCCGAGAATTGAACTGGGGCCAGCCCATGCCAGGCTCTCCCCTACATACAGGCGTGAGAGGCCCTGCTCTTCAGCTCTGCCGCGCTCGGCGTGCCCCTGCTAGCAGGCTCAGGCACAGTCGTTCTGACTTCCCCCTCTCCACCTGCAGACTGATGGGTCTCCAAAGCGAGGGATCTGATCTACAGCACTTGATCCCGGGGGGCAGTGGGGGGAAGCTGCGGTGTGTGTGTGTGTCTGTGTGTGTTGTGGTGCATGGCTCTGCCACTCTCAGCGTTCCCATGCCGGCGCATTCATTCTGACTTCCCTCTTCACCTAGAGATTGATGGGTCTCCAAAGCAAGGAATCTGATCTACAGCACTGGTGTGGTGCGTGCATGTGTGTATGTTGCTTCTGCACCAGGGTCACCCGAAGGCTGCACGAAAGTTGTTTCCGTGAGGCTGTGTGTGCTGTGGGGGAGTGTTGCAGCCCTGTGACGTGCTCTGGTCGCCCGCAGTGACATGGACAAGCAGAAGGCGACCCTGATTGACGCCCTGTGCAGGAAAGGCTGTGCGCTGGCCGACCACCTGCTGCAGACGGGAACAGCCTGGGGCCATGTCTGGCGACCTGGGTCCCAGGGAGGAGGAGGGAGAGAGCCTGCTGGACTCCCTGACTGACACGTACTGGGAGACCACCAAGTGGACAGATCTGTTTGACAACAAGGTGCAGCGCTTGTGCATCTGTGTCTGTCTGTGTGTCTGTGTCTGGGGGCCAAAGGGGGGTGCAGGGCGCTGCTCCCCCTCTGGGTCCTGTCTCTGTCTCCGTGGCCCATCAGACTTTTTGACAATAAGGTCCGTGCTGTGCTGCTGGTGTCGCGGTGGCTGTATCTGTGTGTTTGGGGAGTGGGTCCTCTGTCTGCTGTTCACTCTGTCCTGTCTCCCTGTCCCATCCGAAGAAGGCACTGGAGCCAGTGAGGCTGTGGTGACCGCAGAGTGGCCATCCGGTCAGTATGGCCTCGTTCCGCCTGTTAATGACCATTTGCTATGACTTTTTTTTTTTTTTTTTTTTTTTTATTAAACCACCGTGAGATACACAGTTACCAAACTGCAATGGAATACTACACGGCTGTTAGGAGAAACAAAGTTGTGAAATTTTGCTGTTACTCTTAGCTGACTGCAAATTGGCTCTATAGTCACACTGATTTCCAAAACACTTTCGAGAATGTCTGAGCTGGTCATTGGTTCAGCAGTTACCTGCACAGTTAATAATCATCATCTTGAGTTTGGGCTGATTAGGTTTTTTTTGTTTGTTTTAGGTTTGTTTGGGTTTGATTTTTGCTTGGTTTTTGTTTGTTTGTTGTTTTGTTTTTTGTTTGTTTGTTTTTTTTTTTTGGCTCACACTCAGCAATACTCTGGAGTTACTCCTGGCTCTGCACTCAGGGATTATTCCTGGTGGGGCTCGGGAGCATATAGGATGCCAGGGATGAAACCCGGGCCGGCTGTGGTGATCACACTGGGGTCGGCTGCGAGGCAAAGCCAATGCCCTCCCTGTTCTCAGATCATTCTGGCCCTCTGATAGCTCTTTGGCCATTATTCTCTGGCAGCTTTTGGGATGTCTAAAGCCCCTTTATAGTTTGCTGCTGCTAATCTGTGTATTTGTTATAGCTTCTGCTGGTTTTGCTTTTCTTTGCATCAAAGAACTTTGATAAGAAGGTTCCAGTAGCAAGTGGCTTATCATAATTTTCTTCCCCATTAAGAAAGCGATCTGTTCCTGCGTGCCGGGTCCTTTCAAGTGTTTCTTCATTTGGAAAATGCGCCCAGGATCTCCCGGAACACCTGTCTCACTTGTGTTCTCTCTGTCTCTCTGTCTCTCTTCTCTCTGTCTCTCTGTCTGTCTCTATCTCTCTGTTTCTGTCTGTCTCTCTCTGTCTCTCTGTTTCTGTCTCTGTGTCTCTATCTATCTCAACATTTCTCTTTGTGACCCTCACGTCTTTCTAAATAAGTTAAAATAAAAACTATCCTGTTTACAAAAAGAAAATTTAAGTGTGTGTGTGTGTGTGTGTGTGTGTGTGTGTTCGTGTTCGTGTGTGTGTTCGTTCCCAGGATAAGACAATGGCTTCAGTGCATGAGCCCCAAGCTCATGTGAGGCCTGAGCAGACCAGCAGGTTCTCACAATATTGGGTTGAGCGCTCTGGATTGAAAAGCTTGACTTCTGTGGGGGCTTGGCGTGGCCCTTTCTGAGCCCTGTGCTTCCGGCATTGCTGTCTGCCCGCTGACGTGCACTCTCTGCTTCTACATTGCAGGTCTTAACATTTGCATACAAGCAGCGTTGGTGAATAAAATGTACGGAAGAGGTCTTAAATTTGCAACTAAACTTGTGGAAGAAAAACCAACAAAAGAAAACTGGAAAAATTGTATTCAAGTAAGTGTGTGACTCTCCGCTTGAGCGCTCGCCGTGCCTGGTGCAGTCGGCCTGCACAGCCCGTGGGTGGTGGCACAGCACTGCCCGAGCATGATGAACCGTTACTCTGATTGATACAATGTGCACTGTCAAGTGGACAGCCCTACTGATGGTCTTGAGCTGTCTAGCCGTTGAGACACTGTCCACTCCTACCCAGAAAAGCTGTGTCTTGCTGTTAAGTATTTCCAATGCAAGTCAAATGCACTCATGAATTTTGTGTTGTTAGAAGACAGCAGGGCCAGAGAGCTAGTGAAAGTCCAGTGGGGGGGTTGCTTGCCCACACACCCAGTCCGGGGTCTGTCCCGGAAACAAGATGATTTTTAAATAGGTACATGTTGGCTTATTCTAACTGGTTGGACCTGCGGGGTACTTTATTTTCTAGAATGTCAGCTATTTTGTCATGTGAGGCATGCAGAGGAATTCTGGGCTCAAGCTTTCTGCACAAAAAGTTATAAAAACGTCGGGAATACATTGGCCTCTCCTTGTGTGTGCACAAGGCTCTGGAGGAGTGGGGGGCTGGGCCTGTTTTCGTGCTCTGCTTTGGGCAGAAAACTTAGGGTCAGTTCCTGTGGGAGCTTTTGGTAAGTAGAACAGACCATTGGCTGAACTCACTCGATACTTCACTAGTCAGCCCAGGCTGTAAATCAGCTTCTGGTCACTGTCTGTAGTCCAGCTTCTGGTCACTGTCTGTAGTCCAGCTTCTGGTCAGTGTCTGTAGTCCAGCTTCTGGTCACTGTCTGTAGTCCGCATCCTGGTCAGTGTCTGTAGTCCACGTCCTGGTCAGTGTCTGTGGTCCGCGTCCTGGTCAGTGTCTGTAGCTCACGTGTTGGTCAGTGTCTGTAGTCCAGTTTCTGATCAGTGTTCAGTCCACGTCCTGGTCAGTGTCTGTGGTCCACATCCTGGTCAGTGTCTGTAGTCCACGTCCTGGTCAGTGTTTGTAATCCACATCTTGGTCAGTGTCTGTAGTCCACGTCCTGGTCAGTGTCTGTAGTCCACCTGGTCAGTGTCTTCAGATTTCGAATGGGCTGAGAAAATTATTTTTTTTTGCTCTTTTTTGGAGTCACACCAGCAATGGTCAGGGGTTACTCCTGGCTCTGCACTCAGGAATTATGCCTTGAGGTGCTTGGGGGGACCATATGGGATGCCGGGGATTGAACTGGGGTCGGCTGCGTGTAAGACAGGCGCCCTCCCGGCTGTGCTCTCTGTCCGGCCCCTGTTCAGTTCCATTTTCTTGATACATGATACCAAGTTTGACTTTCAGTATGTGCTTAGAAGGAAAGTGCAGGAAAGGAAAGTGCTGATGGAGAGGCAGGAAGCGTCCTGTGAGCTGAAAGGAAGGAAGGGAAGAAGGATGCCAGGCAGGGAAGGCAACTTCCAGCGAGAATGTTGCCAAGTCGAGAGTGAGAAAGGTGGCTCAGTGGGAAGGCAGGTTCCGGAGGGGCTTGGGGCGGAGTCGGCCCGAAGGCCAGTCCCAGGCCACCCCGCCTCACTCGCACAGTCACTGCACAGCGCCTGCCCTGTTCTCTTATAATCTGTTGCTGTGTTTCCCTACAGCTGATGAAGTTACTGGGATGGACCCACTGTGCGTCCTTCACTGAAAACTGGCTCCCCATCATGTACCCTCCTGATTATTGCGTCTTCTGAAATTGGAACCAAGACTTTGGATTTTTAAAAAGCGGAAGTTTTATAGTGAGCGGATGTAAAAACAGATTTGTGGAATTTTTAGTCTAATGCATGTTTTCATCCACTATCCAATACTGATTATTAAAATGATGTGTATTTATCAGAGAACTCACTGGCGTGTGGCTTCATACATGTAAACCCAGAGTATTACCACCGGCATCTCTTCGGCGCCCCCGCCGCCGCAGGCTACCACAGCCACGCTGGGCCTCCAGCCCGGACTCACCTGGGTTGCTCCTGGTACATGCGGGGAGGTTTTGAAAACAGGAACTTTCAACTGCAGACCTGTAAAATTCTATTTTTTATTTTATAAATGAACAGGGTTTCAACATGCTGGACTTTAATTTTTTTTCAATTGTATGAAGGCCTTAAAAAGCTACATTCATTGTAGCTAAAATTATTTATTGGACTAAAAAGCAACAGAGCTTTTCCTTTTCATAGATTTTTTTTTAACCTTTTTTTTGTTTCGTTTTGTTTTGGCAAGCGTTTACATTCAATTAAGGGGAAAATAAATAAAACCAGCACAACCTGACGTGTGACAATTGCTGGAACATAACTTTTCCCTCGCTCTTCTCAGCTCGGAGTATTTCAGGCCAATCATTTCTAACATTCTCGTGATGTGCAGAGCATCGGAATGAACTAGTCATACATGTATAAGTGCCAGACTGCTAACTCTTTATCAGGTATTGTAAAGATACACATATGGTATGTTTATTAAAGTGGAAATAATGTAAACACGTGAATAAATGTGCAAAACAAAAGATCACAGTATACCATATGCACTCTGATACCTTAATTTTTTTTATAAATAAAAGTGAATATTGAAGCTTCTTAAAGTTGGTCTTAGTTTTTCATGAACAAAATATGGGATAGAATAATGAAGTACTAAATCCAGAGGCAAAAAAATTGGACACTTGGATATTTATAACATTCTTTAGTCTTGCAGTCCTGAAATTATATTTCCACATTCACAATACTAAAAAGTCTCTATACTCATAGCCAGTGTGTCTGTGTGTCAGTTTTTGGTTGTTTTTTGTTGCTGTTGTTTTTGGATTTTTGGTTTTGTTTTCTTTGCTTTCTGGATCACAGCCAGCAGTGCTCAGGGGTTCCTCCTGGCTCTGCACTCCGAATAACTCCTGGTAGTGCTCAGGGCCCCAGATGCCGAATTTGGAACCCGGATCAGCTGCATGCAAGGCAAACACTCCACTGGACTATCACCCGCCCCTGTGTGTATGGTTTTTTAACCTTGCTCCTTCACTTGATCACTTGATCACTTGAATCCCGTTATTCATCGATTTGCTCGAGCGGGCGCCAGTAACATTTCCATTGGACCCTATCACGTGCTAATGTAGCCCAATGGCATCTGGTTGATTCAGGAATATGAAGAGCCTCAAACCGTTCCTTCAGGGTCTTAACAAGGAAGTCTGACCATCTTGTAGGTGGGCGGCCACGTGATCTTTTGACATCCCATGGGATCCAGTCGGTAACGGCTCTAGTCCAGCGGTTGTCTCCAAATCGCATTACATGTCCAGCCCATCTGATTTTCGATGCCTTGCCAAACGAGACAGCGTCCCTGATTCTGGAATAGCGACGGAGGTCAGAACTCCGGATTCCTTCTCTCACTTGAGTGAGACGTGATATTCAAGCATAGCTCTTTCGATGCCTCTCTGGGAGACCCGAATAGCATTCTCATCCTGCTTTTCGTAGGGCCCAGGTCTCTGAGGCGTATGTTAATGCAGGGAGAACGGTGGAGTCGAAGAGATGTGCCCGGAGCCGGAGGTTCTTTGTCCTTTTAGCTATTTCTTCGATGCCTTTGAAGGCATTCCATGCCGCTCTCTTCCTCCTGCGCAGCTCAGGTTTTAGGTCGTTCATCATGTTGACTTCTCGACCTAGGTACACATAACTGCTGCATTCAGAGATGTTTGTTCCATTGAGAGTGAATGGGGCCTCTGGAACTAGTTCATTTCTCATGAACATAGTTTTCTTCAGATTCAGCTGTAGACCTACCTTTCCACATTCTCGGTCAAAGTCAGCCAGCATTTGTGCCGCTTGGCTAATGTTTGGTGTTATTAGAACGATGTCATCAGTGAAGCGGAGGTGGTGTAGTTGCCGACCATCTATCTTCACTCCCATTCCTTCCCATTCTAATTGTCTCATGATGTTCTCGAGGGTGGCACTGAAGAGTTTTGGTGAGATGGTATCACCCTGTCGAACCCCTCTTTTGACATCAATGATCACTTCTTTGTAGAATGGTGAGATCCTGGTGGTGAATCCGTAATACAGCTCACGAAGGATCTTGATGTATTGGGTTTGAACACCCTGTTTGACTAGGGCTTCGATGACTGCTTCAGTCTCCACAGAATCAAAGGCTTTCTGTAAATCAATGAACGTGAGACAGAGTGGCATCTTGTACTCCCTACAAACCTCAATGAGCTTGGTTACTGTGTGGATATGGTCGATTGTGCTGAATCCTTTCCGGAAACCTGCTTGCTCGCATGGTTGACCTTCATCTAGTGTTCTGCTAATCCTGTTCAGGATGACTCGTGTAAACAGCTTGTAGATGACAGACAACAGGCAGATGGGGCGATAGTTGCCGATGTCATGAATGTCTCCCTTCTTGAACAGTAGAACTGTCCTGCTGGTTTTCCATTGGGAGGGCACCTTGCATTCGGACAGGTAGCGTGTGAAGAGCCGAGCTAGTGTATTGATGAGTACCGACGGCAGATTCTTCAGTTGTTCGGGTCTGACTTTGTCTGGGCCTGGTGCTGTTCCCTTCTTTACCGATGAGATGGCATGTCGGATTTCAGAAGGGAGAACATTGGGAATGACATATCCATCCTGTGGAATTTGGTATGTGGGCAGGTGGATGTGGCTATCAAAGAGATTTGAGTAGAAGTCCTGGATAATCTTCTCCATTGCCTTTCTGGAAGATGTGATAGATCCATCAGGGCGTCGGAGGGCAGTCATCTTGGTCTTATAGTTGGCGAAGGACAGGCGGGCAGTGCGAATACTTTTCCCGGCTTCTGCTGCATCTTCCAGTATTTCTGCTCTTCTGTCTTTGAGGTCTGCTTTTATCGCTTCTCTGCACTGTTTAGCAAGCTTGGACGTTAGCATTAGGTCTCCTGAGGCTCGCGCCTTGCCACGTTGGCGAATGAGCTCAAGAGTTTCTGAAGACAAGCGTCCTTTTGTGTCTTTCTCTCGGCATTCTTCGCACAATCATGGAGGTGCTGAACCAGTCGGTTGTATTCTTCATCGATGTCATCAATGATGGTATCTTCCCATGTTGCCGCAATGGTGCCAAAGAGTTCCCAGTTGGTGGTCGTTCTGGGAGTTCTCTTCTTAAACTTTGCAGCCTTTTCTCCCCATTGCGGGAAGTAGAATTTTGCACGAAGGAGACGGTGGTCCGATCCTGTGTGGAATTTGGGGACGACAGCAACATCGGTCAGACAAAACCGTCGATTGAAGATGATGTGGTCAATTTCATTGTGGAACTGTCCGCCAGGAGAATTCCCATGTCCAACGTTTCACTTCAGCTTTCTGAAACTGTGAGTTCCCATGAATAGTCTTGGTGGACATGATGAACTCAGATAGTCTCTCACCTTGTTCGTTCCATTCTAGGCCATGGGTCCCGATGTGGAGTTCTTCAGCCGATCTTCTCGGTCCTATCTTGGCATTAAAATCACCGACTATGATCTTGTAGAAGGTGTGATCTTTTTTTATAGAACTCCTCCAATTCCATGTAGAATTTCTCAATTTCATCTTCTTTGTATGTGGATGTTGGTGCATAGACAATGAAGATAGAAATTGCTGGCAGTGGGCCACATCTCCTCAACCTTGCTCCTTAGAATTTAGTATTGTGTAAGATCTACCAATTGCCTTGTCTAGTTGTTGATAGCAGGTATTTTTTGGTAGTCATCTCTTTCACTAGATTACTAGACATCCCGTTGTTCATCGATTTCCTCGGTAGGTGCCAATAGTATTTCCATTTGACCCTATCACGTGCCAGTGTAGCCCAATGGCATCTGCTTGCTTCAGGGATACGAAGAGCCTCAAACCTCTTTCAGGGTCTTGACAAAGAAGTCTGACCATCTTGTAGGTGGGCGGCCATATGATCTTTTGGCATCCTGTGGGATCCAGTCAATAACGGTTCTAGTCCAGCGGTCTCCAAACCACATTACATGTCCAGCCCATCTGATTGTTGATGCCTTGGCAAACGAGACAGCGTCCCTTACTCTGGAACGGCGACGGAGGTCGGAACTCCGGATTCCTTCTCTCACTTGAGTGAGGCGTGATATTCCAAGCATAGCTCTTTTGATTCCTCTTTGGGAGACCCTAATAACGTTCTCATCCTGCATTCGTAGGGCCCAGGTCTCTGAGGCGTACGTTAATGCAGGGAGAACAGTGGAGTCAAAGAGATGTGCCTGGAACCGGAGGTTCTTTGTCCTTTTAGCTATTTTTTGATGTTTTTGAAGGCATTCCATGCTGCTCTTTTCCTCATGTGCGGCTCAGGTTTTAGGTCGTTCATCATGTTGACTTCTCGACCTAGGTACACATAACTGCTGCATTTAGAGATGTTTGTTCCATTGAGAGTGAACTAGTTTATTTTTCATGAATATTGTTTTGTTTGGAGAGCCAGCAGAGCCAACTCCGGATGACCGGACCCTGCTCTCCTGCATCCTTGGATCTCCAGTTGCTGCACCAACGTGTTCTTGGAGGTAGAAGAGAACTTTTGTCCTGACACTGTCAGGGACCCTGGCGGCATCCCTGACAACTGAGAACTTTTGTGCAACAAATGTTTGTCAAATTTCATTTGTTGAAATGTTCAAGACAACCCCAGACATCATCTCAGAATTAATTTTAGTAGTAGCAAGACAGACATGGGGCAGAGCTGCTACTGGCTCTCACTGTGCCCAGCTGCTCATGAGGCACCCGGGAGGGATGACAGGTTCTAACCCTGGCCCGCCACCCCAGCAGAGCCTCACAACAAGCCAGATGACCCCCCACTCCATGAGGACCTCCATTTTCCACATCCGACTTCCCCCTTGTCAGAACTCCACCCAGCAGACCAGCCTATCACAACCGGTTCATCAATAAATGCTGGATTTTGAGATGACTACAAGAGTATGCTACCTGCACGGCACAGCCTGGCAAGCTACCCGTGTCATATTTGATATGCCAGATACCAGTAACAATTATAGACCTCATTCCATGACCTGATGGAATGGTTTTGAGGCTCTTTATGTTCCTGGAGCAAGCAGGTGCCCTTGGGCTCTACTTGCATGAGACAGAATATATGGAGATGTTACTGGTGCCCGCTCGAGCAAATCGATGATGAACGGGAAGACGGTGATACAGTGATTGTTTTGTTGAGATTCAGCTGTAGACCTATCTTTCCACATTCTCAGACAAAGTCAGCCAGCATTTGTGCCGCTTGGCTAATGTTTGGTGTTATTAGAATGATATCAGCGAAGTGGAGAGACCGTTGGCATCTCTTTAATTTTCTCTTAACTGGAAAATAGCAGTGTGTATGTTAGTCTTCCCTACAGTCTCAAAGTTCTCTGAAACCCGTTCTTGACAAACACAGCAAGTGCCCTGAGATGTATTTTCAGGCCCCTAAATGAACTGAGAAATTTCCACTCCAGCTTTTTTTTTCGGTAACTTTTGTCCTGGTATTCTCTCTCTTTCCTTCTCCTCTCAGCTCCTTTGAATCTAGGTGTGTTTCTTACAGAGAGCTGGTAGTTGTGTTTAGGATCCATTCTGCCACTCCGCTTTGTGTCATTTGGGGGGGGCCATCATCGTGGTACTCAGGGCTTACTCCTGGCTCTGTGCTCAGGGATCATTTCTGGTGTTCGGGAAACTATATGAGATGCAGGTTGGCCCCGCAAGACCAACTCCCTGCTGTGCTGTCGCTCCAGTTCTGCCTTTGAACTGATTCCCTCATGTCTGCTGTGAACGCTGATGAAGGAGACGCATCTGCCCTCTTGCTCTCTTTTAGGTGTCTGCCCTTTTGCTCTATTCCTTCATTACTGCCATCATTTGTGTTCAACAGAAAAATTTTAGTGTTCTATTTCAATTTTCCTTTCATCTTGCTTTTTATTCTCTTGTGAGTTAATCCCTTTTTCTGGAAGCCTCGAATTTCTAGTTTATAGCATTCTGACTTTGCTTAATATCAACTCGGTTTCAATCTTCTACAAAACTTTTGCCCCAGCTTTCCCCTCCCCTAGCTGCACCCTCCCCCACAGTCATACAATCATGCTCCATGTGCCACTGAGGTGTTCATAGTTACCGCCCTGGGCAATTGTCTTTTAAGTCAGAGAAAGAAATGGTTTGGGGTAGGCTTTTATTATTTGAAGTAAGGTAGTTTTTATTGAAACTTAGCAAGAGAGATGTAAGGGGGAAAGAGAGAAGCACATGTCCGAGAGTGAACATGGGCCTCTGCAGAGTGGGAGAAGGTCGAGAAGAGCGAAATGAGGGAAGACACAGGCTGGGACGGAGCCAGCTGGAGTGTTTCTCAGAAGCTGCCGAGAAAGGCAGCAGATGTTTTGGAAGTAGGGGTCAGAGTTCAGTCTCTAGCACTACAAGGTCCCCTGAGCCCCACTGGGAGTGACCCCCCCCCAAGCACTGAGCAGAGGCTTGGGGCATTGAGGCTGAGCACCATTAAATGTGGTTTAAAAAGCAAGTGACAGCAGGCTAGGAATGAGGAAAGGACAAGAGCACACGGCATTGCCAGAGCTCCAGAGCACCGAGCCAGAGCAGCCCTGGCACAGAAGAGTTAGTAAAAGGCATTTATGCTGTGGCATTTTCGGTGCTTCATGTTATAACTATACACATACACCTAGTGCGCATCCTTTTCTTGCGGCCTGAAGGATTCCTGTAGCATTTCCTGTGTGACAGATTGGCTAACAACCGATTTTCTCCATCTTTATCTGGAAGTGTCTTTATTTCACCTTTAATTTGTGTGGGGGGCTGGAGTGCTTCCAAGAAATACAGGAGTCCTGTGAACACACCCAGCGATGCTCAGCCAATCATGTAAGATAATCCTCAGGTCTAATGGGCTGTTGGAACACTAATATCCGGGGTATGGAATCAACCTGGGTGTGCTTGTGGTAACAGCGCCTACAATGGAATATTCAACTGCCAGGAATGATACAGCCATGCAGTTAGTGGCCAGTTTGATGGAACTGGGGCTGTGTCATATTCAAAGGGCCAGAAAGACAAATACTGGATGATGTCACCTATCAGCTGTACAGAATAGCAGGGTGACGGAATGTGTAAAAGAGGAAATATCTAGATTATCCTTGACCCTAGGTGATGGAAAAGAGAAAAACAGAGGAGAGAAGCGAGATGAAGGCAGGGTGCAGGGGCGCGTTGGTGGCGTCAGGGGTGGTACAGAGCCAGCAGCAGGAGGCCCAAACCACAGCAAGCAGACAGACAAGTTCCCTGTCCAGGAGGTGGGCAACGGGCAGCAGGATCCTGGAAGCGGTGGAAGGCCGCCAACAGTGTTGGGTTCGGAGCACTGTAAGCCTGAAACTATTAGAACAGTTTCGTAAAAAACATGGTACCTTAATAAAATATTTTTTCTTGGGGAGGTCACATCCGGCGATGCTCAGGGATCAGTCCTAGTGGTGCTCGGAGGACAATATGGGATGCTGCGGATCAAACCCAGGTTGGCCACATTTAAAGCAAATGCCGTCCCCACTGTATTATCACTGTTCAATAAATAATAGTTTTTAAAAACATGCTTGGGATTTGGGGTGGGGAGGGAGATGGGTACACTGTTGATGGATTGCTGTTGGACTTTTATGCATAAGAAATTATTATAAGCAGTATTGTAAAGCACAGAATCCCAATTAAAATCAAATTTGAAGAGAGGCAATCCAATTATTGACTATGGATGTGACTTGGTAATGCATGTGTCTTGCATGTATGAAGACCTGGTTTCAGGGAGAAGATAAAGACAAACTGATCAATTAAACACAGAACCTTCATTTCGTTTCTTTTTTTTTTTTTCTTTTTCTTTTTTTTTTTTTTTTTTTTTTTTTGGGTCACACCCAGCAATGCTCAGGGGTTTCTCCTGGTTCTGCACTCAGGAACGACTCCTGGCGGTGCTCGGGGGACCATATGGGATGCCTGGGATCGAACCCAGGCCAGCATGGGCCGGCCGCATGCAAGGCAAACGCCTACCCACTGGGCTATCGCTCCGGCCCCCTCATTTCGTTTCTTCATTTTTTTTTTTTTTGCTTTTTTGGGTCACACCTGGCAATGCTCAGGGGTTACTCCTGGCTCTGCACTCAGGAATTACTCCTGGCAGTGCTCAGGGGACCATATGGGATGCCAGGGACCGAACCCGGCCAGCATGGGCCGGCCACGGCAAGGCAAACACCCTACTCTCTGGGCTGACTTTAAAAGGTTTTAAAAAAGAAATGTCTTGCATTTAGGAGACTGTTGGAAATTGGGACACTTGCTGGATTTGTAACATTCAAATACTCGAATTGTTTAATTTACAGTTTTATTATTTTATAAAATGACTTTTAAATGTGACTAATTCATACAGAATGAAAAGGATCTGAATATACAGAATAAAGTTTCTTCTAATAGTTTCAAATTAACTTGGGAGCTGAGAAGTGGGGGAAAGTGGGAAAGAACAAGCCTTGTATTGAGCTGAAGATACTTGAGCTGGAGGAATCACCACACTCTTAGGCCACACGAGCAACGGTTGCTGTGTAGCAGAACACACACCTCACGTGTCTTGTTACTTGTATAGTTTTGTTTTGGGTCACACCCAGCCGTACTCCAGGGTTCCTCCTGGCTTTGCACTCAGGAATTACTCCTGGGGGTGAGGGGGAGGGGGACTGTATGGGATGCTGAGGATGGAACCCAGGTCGGCTGCATGCGAGGCAAGGGCCCCACATGCTGCAATACTGCACTGGCTCCCTTATATAAATATTTTACATAATTAAAGTTTAAAGACAAAAATTCTACCTGCGATCAACCCATCTTTCTTTTCTAAAAGTACAGATATACCCTCAAATCAAAACAACAATGAGGTACCATCTCACACCACAGAGACTGGCACACATCCAAAACAGCAAGAACAACCGGTGCTGGCGTGGATGTGGGGGAAAAGGGACTCTCATCCACTGTTGGTGGGAGTGCCGACTGGTCCAGCCCTTTTGGAAAACAATATGGGCATTCCTCCAAAAACTAAATATTGAGCTCCCATTTGATCCAGCAATAGCACTCCTGGGAATATACCCGAGAGACCGAAAAACACATAGCAGAAACACTATTTGTACTTCTTTATTCACCTCTGTGCTATTCACTATAGCTAGAATCTGGAAACAACCTAAATGCCCGAGAACAGAGGACTGGCTAAAGAAACTGTGGTTCATCTACACTATGGAATACTATGCAGCTGTCAGAAAAGATGAAATTATGAAATTTACCTGCAAATGGATGGACATGGAGACTATCATGCTGAATGAAATTAGTCAGAAGGAAAAGGACAGATATAGAATGACTGCATTCATTAATAGGATATAAATAGATACCAGTGTTTTACTAAGTGTGGGAAATGGTAATGGCAGATTAAAACTCACCATTGAATATACACAAAGAGACTTAAGTGATAAACTAAGTATCTTCAGGGCTAGCCACAATGTGTAAAATAAGAGGGAGAGAGATGCAGAGAGATACAGAGAGAGAAAGAGAGGAAATAAGGGTACCTGCTGTTGAGGCAGCCTGGGGATGGGCAGGAGGGGGTGGGGTACATTGGTGGTGGAAATGGGGCACTGGTGGAGGGATGGGTGCTGGAATACTGTATTACCAAGAACCAATTATGAACACCTTTGTAATTGTATGTCTCATGGTGGTATAATTACTGTATCACTGTCTTCCCGTTAATCATCGATTTGCTCGAGCGGGCACCAGTAACATCTCCATATGTCCTGTCTCATGCAAGTAGAGCCCAAGGGCACCTACTTGCTCCAGGAACATAAAGAGCCTCAAACCATTCCATCAGGTCATGAGGTCTATAATTGTTACTGGTATTTGATATATCAAATACGACACGGGTAGCTTGCCAGGCTCTGTCATGCGGGTAGTATAATCATCTCTAAATCCAGCATTTATTGATGAACCGTGTGGCCGCTATGCGCAGCAAGCCAGCTGTGATAAGCTGGTCTGCTGGGTGGAGTTCTGATGAGAGGGAAGTCCAAATGTGGAAAATGGAGTGGGGGTTTTCTGGCTTGTTGCAAGGCTCTGCTGGGGTGGCGGGCCAGGGCTAGAACCCGCCTTCTCTCCTGGGCTTCTCATGAGCGGCTGGGCACAGGGAGAGCCAGTAGCAGCTCTGCCCCATGTCTGTTAGTCTCTGGATCAGCATACCTGGGCGGATTTAAAAAAGACTGCTGCAGGGTGGATCCCGATGAGCTGGGCTGTGATAGGCTGGTCTGCTGGGTGGAGTTCTGACGAGAGGGAAGTCCAGATGTGGAAAATGGACGCCCTCATTGAGTGGGGATCGTCTGGCTTGTTGCAAGGCTCTACTGGAGTGGCGGGCCAGGCTAGAACCCGCCTTCCCTCCCTGGGCGCCTCGTGAGCAGCTGGGCACAGGGAGAGCCAGTAGCAGCTCTGCCCCATGTCTGTTATGGTGGTATAATAAACAATTTTAAAAAAATAAATAAAAGTACAGACATACCCTTTTTAGAAAACAAGAACATGCTCCTAGGGTCATCATATTCCCTTCCCAGGGACTAGGAAAGAAATCTGAAGTCTCAGAAGACCCTCAGGAGCAGGCCACATCATTCCAATTGCCTCACAAGACTTCTCTGCACCTTGTACAAAGCAGAAAATTGAAAGAATTCACACAGCATTTGGAGGGAACCATGGGACATTTAAAGGCAGCTTTGTTTTTATTGAGGCATAATATTTTAATAATACACCCCCATTTTAAACCTACACTTCAATATCTGTGGCACAACTATTCCACAATCTAGTTTTAGGACAGTTACATCACGTGAAAGAGTTCCCTCACCCCCGTCTCTGTCTTAGTCAAAACCAACATGTGCTTCAAGTTTGACTTTTCTGAAAATTTCTTCTAAACAGAACCAGACAACAAATCATCATTCATGTTTCCTTTCCCTCGGCACAATGTGCTGAAAAAACGGTCTCTCTCTTCTGTGAGGAACACTCTGTGTAAGCGTGTTTTTTTTTTTTGTTTTGTTTTGGTTTTTTTTTTTTTTTTTTTTTTTTTGCTTTTGGGGAAATACCCAGAAGTGAATGTTTGGAGTTTCTAACATGTTAGAAACGTGTTGGCAACATGTTGGCAACGTTCAAGGCTAATACCCTACCAGTGCACTGTACTCACCCTGGCCCCATACTGCTTTCCAATGCTGTATGGGACATCTGAATCATATGTAGGGCCATGAGAGTGAAGCATTGACTCACTTGCCTCTGGCTTCACAAAATCAGCTTAGTGTTCATTTCTTACAGGAAACTCTTCCTGGCCCTATATGGGTTCAGTTTCCCTTCTGCATTGTCATCATGGATTTATTTGTCTTTCTAGAAGTTGTCATTATGTGGTTCCTGTATATTATTTAAAAATTAATGCTGCAATAATAACCTGCAACATTACAGCTGTTCTTTAAATGTGCCATTTGTGAATGAGTTGACACATGGGTGGATGAGTACCCTTCATTTGAATTTCATGAAAATTCTAATTTGAATTTCATGAAAATCCTGTATGTGCATGGTAGTATAATAGGTCAGAATTGTCCCATGATAGCCCAGCAAGATAGCACTTGCCTTGCACATGGCCAACCTGGATTTTACCCTTGGCACCCAATACAGTCCGCAGTCTCCATCCAGGAGTGATCACTCAGGCAGAATCAGGATTAAGCCCAGACACCATTAGGAGTGGCTCCAAACAACAACAAAAAAAAGAAAAGAATTATGCTATATAATTATACCTGACACGAGTAAGTAAAGATGCTAAGATCATCTTTTTAAAAAAATGTTGATGATAACAGCTGTTTTGTAGATCTGGGGCTTTGGAAAGTCTAGAGCTTAGGCGAGTTAACTAGGTAGGGAATTGAATGCAGGGTTTCTTGTTGCTTTTCAGACCTGAATATAGTGGCAATTCTGGTATTAAACATTTTCTTGATCTTGTGGACTGACCTGACGTAACACTTAAATTCCCATTTCAGGGTGTTGTGCTTTACCACTAGGTGGAGCATCAGACCACAGTCAAGTAATTCTGTTTTGGGTGGAGGTATTGGGCCCTATCCTGAAGTCTGAGGGTTGCTGTTGAGGTCCTCCACTTAAAACATTTAACTCTGCTTTAACTTGAAAGATCCAAGGGCAGTGGTTGAAAGTGAACCTGAAGACAGGCTGTGTTGGTCAGAGACTGGTGCAGAGGAGAAATGATGCCCTTTAGGAGAGAATTTTTCACATAGAGTAAAATCTCTGGTGTTTGGTAACCAAAGTAGTATGTTAGGGGAGAAAGAGCAGTGCTAATAACTGACCGACTGGAAAAGTCAAGAAAAAGGGAAAAGAGAATGAATGTTTAGAGACGTTTTGTGGTGCCAAACTTTTTTTTTGTTGTTGATAAGGTAGAAAGGCCTGAACATTGCTCTGTACAGGTATAATGCATATGTATAAACTACTTGATTTAGTTTCATCAGTAAATGCTCGGGTTGAGAGCCTTCTACTGAGACTATACCACCTACATGGTATAGCCTGGCAAGCTACCGTGTTTTATTTACTTTTTATGCCAAAGACTAGTAAATATTATGAACCTCAGTTCCATAACCTGAAGAATGGTTTCGAGCTCCTCCTGTCCTGTAGCAAGTAGATGCCCTTGGGTTGCACTTGCTTGTGACAAGACTAATGGAGATGTTGCTAGTGCCTACTCAAGCAAATCGATGAACAATGGGAAGACAGTGATACAGAGAACATGTTAAGAAACTAGTATGCGACTTCTTTTTTTTTTTTTTTTTTTTTTTGGGCCACACCAGGCAATGCTCCTGGCTCTGCACTCAGGAATCACTCCTGGCGGTGCTCGGGGACCATATGGGATGCCAGGGATGGAACCCAGGCCGGCACAGACTGGCCGCGTGCAAGGCAAATGCCCTACCCACTGGGCTATCACTCCGGCCCTAGTATGCGACTTCTGAGGAGTTGGCCTCATTTCACATCCTTGGTAAAACTGTTGATGTCATAGTATTTTTGACATCATACCACTGTTGACTTCATAGCACTGTTGACTTCATAGTGATGTTGATGTCATAGCGCTGTTGATGTCATAGCGTTGTTGATTTCACACATCCTCGTCTACTCTTGTTATTGGTTTTTGGCCGAGTGGTGGTGATGATATTTTTATCGTCCTGGAAATTTTTTCATTTGCATGGAATTGCTAGCAAAGAAATTAACTTCTTAGATATTTTAATATCACCTTTAGTCATTTCTATGCAAAGATTTTGCCCATGTTTGAGAGGCTTTTGTTTCATTACTGAGTTGACATGACCACATGACCTCTTTATGCACCCTTAATTTTCAAGAGTTTTGCAAATAGTTTTTCTCCTCCTCCTCTTCCTCCTCCTCCTCCTCTTCCTCCTCCTCCTCTTCCTCTTCCTCCTCTTCCTCTTCCTCCTCCTCCTCCTTTTCCTCCTCCTTCTCCTCCTCCTTCTTCCCCCTCCTCCCTCCTCTCCCCTCCTTCTCCTCCTCCTTCTTCTACTTCTTTTTCTTACACACTGTGGCTTGAAGTACATACGTTTAGGGATAATCATATATATATATATATATATATATATATATATATATATATATATCCCTTTGCCTGTGTTCAATGCTCAATTTCTTGATAGTGAGTTTTGAAGAGCAAAGTTTTTTATTTTAGATCACTGCATAACTATATTCCCGTTCATCATTTTGCTCGAGCGGGCACCAGTAACATCTCCATATGTCCTGTCTCATGCAAGTAGAGCCCAAGGGCACCTGCTTGCTCCAGGAACATGAAGAGCCTCAAACCATTCCATCAGGTCATGGGAATGAGGTCTATAATTGTTACTGGTATTTGGCATATCAAATATGACACGGGTAGCTTGCCAGGCTCTGCCGTGCGGGTAGCATACTCTTGTACTCATCTCTAAATCCAGCATTTATTGATAAACCGCGCTGCCGCTTGCCGCGTGAGCCGGGCTGTGATAGGCTGGTCTGCTGGGTGGAGTTCTGACAAGTGGGAAGTCCGGATGTGGAAAATGGAGGCCCTCATAGAGTGGGGGGGGTCATCTGGCTTGTTACAAGGCTCTTCTGGGATGGCGGGCTAGGGCTAGAACTGCTCATCCCTCCTGGGCACCTCGTGAGCAGCTGGACACAGGGAGAGCCAGTAGCAGCTCTGCCCCATATCTGTGAGTCATGGGGCATTTAGATACAGTCCAATTTAGCAGTTGTTTTCATTTATAGATTATCTCAGGTTATTCTAGAAAGTTCCCGCAACATAAAGTTGTGCTTGACCTGGGTCTGCATGTTATTTTATGCACTGCCTTCTCCAGCCTGCAAAAAACAAGTCATCTTAAGCATTAAATTTCTAACTGCTCAAAAGGTATCATGATGGTTTGGAAAGCTTTTTTTCTGTTTTCTTTACTTCAGTCCCATTTCAGTATTCCTTTAAAAAAGTTTCACCGATGACTCTGGAAACTCAGCCAAGAGGGTGGTATCGAAAACTTGCTTGAATTTACTCAAAAACTCGTAGTCAGTGCTGAGTCTGAACCTGTTAGCCCAGAGCAGCACCGTGCCTGGCTGGCAGAGGTGGGCCATGGTGCAGAGCAGCTGGTCCAGGCAGTAGTGATGGTAGACCACGCCGGTGGCCACCACATAATCGTAGTAGAAGGTGGATTTGGGGAAGACTTGCGCCAGTCCTTGACCCCACACCAGTTCCTTCACGTGGGGCAGGTGCGCGGCGTGTCCGAGAGTGTTCTTCAGAAGGTTGTACTGGAGGTTCCCCAGGACGTCGGGCATATCTGTCGCTGTGACCTCAGCTCCTAGCAGAGGAGACACTGTGAGCCTTGGACACAACAGCACCCGCTCACGGGAGAAACATGGGGACACAAGGGACTCAACCTGGCTTATGGCGTGTCAGGTGGACATAATTCCAGCTGCATCATGCTCCTGGAGACTGTTCCCTGTGGAAGCTCTGGGTTATGTTTTAACAGTAGCTCCATAGCCGTTAGGTGGCCTCTGCACTCCGCTCTCAAGCCACCACAATCACCAAGACACTGCTCTGTGTCCCCAGAAGAGAGTTACCTCGGCCTGAGTCATACTGGGCAAGATGACATTTCTGCCTGGTGTGAGGCTCCCCCGCAAGCATGGTGCTGACAGCTTGATGGGCCGAGCACAGGCACGCAGGAAGCTCAGTTCTATCCCCAGCACGGTACAGACCCAGAGTCCCGCCATGAGCAACCCCAAGCACAGAGCCAGGAGTAGCCCCCAGCCCCAGCAACTACTAAAACAATAAACAAAGATCAACTGGTGGCATGTTGGGAAGGCTCAGACAGCCAACAGGGCATGCTCCAGCCACTCACGTGGCTTAGCCTGACAACTAGTCCTGGTTTTCCTTCTAGAATTAGACCTGAAGATTTTGTTTTTGTCTTACCTCGTTTCCTTTCTGCAGATGATAACCTGTGTGTGGCTTTTTGTCCCCTGCCTAAAGCCATCACTTTGAAATTCTCATTGAAATAGCGATAACACAAGCCCACACGAGACCAGCCTTTTTTCTAGCTGGCTGAAGAGAACTAGCAAGGCTTCTGAAAACCGGTGGCACCCATAGGCACCCGGAGTTTATCCTTATTCAGGGACGAAGTAGAAGGTAGAGAAGTAGCAACATTTTCACTGACATCAATTCTGGAACTAAAACACGTAACTAGTGGCTTGAGTTCCTCACTGCCACGGGCAAACACTGGCCCCAAATGCTATCAGTCCTTAAATGATAGGCAAAGCCCTCATCCAACTAGAGACTAGAGCTGAAGATTGAATTTTTGCAGTTAATTAATGTCTGTGTTTTTGAGCTTTTAGTTAGGCAATAAAATGTATACATTAAAGAAGGAAGAGAATTGGCAAAGAGCTTCCCAGATTGTGCCCCAACTGATGCTGGAACCCTGGAACTCATTCCCTATACCTGGGATATGAATCTCCTTCCCCTTGAGCTAACTCACACACTCTCTTCACAATACTGCTTACATGAGAGGCAACTACCAGCGGGGACAGCCTAGCAACACGTTCCACGGGGTCCTCAAACCTCACCTTCCAGGTCTGCAGTTGCCTCCCTAGGGCCTGCTAACCCGGAGCGCCAGTCTTTGCTCTGGGATAACGCTGTGATTCCAGCCTTGTGCAATTTTGCAGGGATTCCAAGGGTGGCATCATGGCCCAGCCCCGAAGTCACTGTAGCCCACAGCTCATCCTTGCTGGCAGTGTGCTCCCAGCCTTGTAAAGATGGTCAGGGAGAAACCAACCTAAAATGCTGGCCACGATGGACACCAGACCTGGTCCAGCACCAATTTCAATGACCTTCGGGATCCTGCAGATTCAGTTCTTCCGTGTGTTCCTCCAAATACTGACACAAAGCCGTCGCCTGAAAAAAATCGGGGAGATTGCCTCAATGCTTGGCACCAGGTTGGGGGATCCAGCCCCCGCCCCAAGTATTTCACAGCAGGACTTGTGATAAGGAGCTTCCATGAACTGAGGGACTCGTGGGACCCAAACGTGCACACAGGAGCCAGGCCAGGGCATCTGGAGGGTGTGAGCCATGCATGGACGGAATCAGGTGAGTCCACAGCGGCTCTCTGTTGCTCCATGTCCAGTGCTCACACACTTGCTCTGGGGCAGTCTCGCTGGCTTTCCAGAGCTTTCCCAGTGCTGATGTATGGAAGCCAAGGTGCCAATGGGTTAGGACGGTCTGCTAGAGCCATCCTCCATTCTCACTCCTCTTTCCTAAGTAAACGATTTGACTTCCCCCAAAAGGGGGAGTCCTGGGGGGGCCACAACTGAGAGGTCCCAGAGCTGTTGGAGATGATGCAATGATGAGCCTCTGGGTCTGACCTCTCACGCCGTGCTCCCAGGAATGGGGGCTCTCCTGGCACCTTAGACACTTCCCCCTCCACTATGAGTCGGTGCCCCCAGGATGAGGGCACTCATGGGGGCACTTCAGGTGCCATAACACTGACCCCCTCTGGTGAGACTTGGTGCCCCAGGAACTGGGGTGCTCTGGTGCTGTAGACACTGTTCCCTTTCCTGAGTGCTCCCAGCAAAGCATGAGAAGAGGCTCTTTCACAGCCGCCCAAGAAGACCTCTCCTCCCAACTTCCGGGCAACCTGGTCCCCGGAGCACTAAGGTGGGTGCATGAAAGGCCATGATCTTGTGAAGACCTGTCTGTGGGACAAATATCCCATATCCTTCACAGTAGTCTCTCAGTCCTGTTGAGGTGGCCTGTGTGCCATGGAGAGTAGGAAGGAGCCGGAGATGGTGTCCCCTGGCACTTTCCAGTGTCTCCAGAGAAAACCTTTGTCCTCCTGAAGTCACACTTCCATACAGGTGTGGAAGTACAGCTCTGCCTGGAGGGGCTCGAATGCTAAGGACAGAGACCCCATACTCTAGCCCCCTCCCTCCTCTCCACATTTACCCCCTATGCCCCAGAATACCTGAGAAAACTCCATGGGACCCTAACCAACGACTCAACATGCTCTTCCTGGAAACCCAACCACCACCACTCACCAGGTTCCCACAGAACCTGGCCACAGCTACTTAAGGTGATTCCTCGGAACTTTGACCAGTACTCAACACACATCCACCGAACCCCTGGCCAATAGCTCAACTGCGTCCATGGAACCCCTTCCTCAGCTACTCAGCACGTATCTATTACACCCCAATCAATCTTCAAGAACCCCTGACCACGAATGCTCTAAAAATAAAACACCTCATGTTCTTCTGAAGCAATTCATAACACTTGTTCATCTTATTTCCTGATATTTTAAAAGTAAAACAGTGCCTTAAAAAGCAGAGCCTAGGGGGAAATCACTGTTTCTGGGAAAGAGGCTGTGCTCCCACAGAACCCCAGATACCACCAACACCCCATGGGGACAACAATGGCCCATGGGAGGGAGAAACCGGTGGGTATTAAAGCACAGGGCAAGCTCCCGAGGCCACACAGGTGAGGAGCTGCTCTCGCCCTGGCCCTGTTCCCCTGCCCCCTCATCCCCAAGTTCGCTTCTCTCACCGCTGGCCACACCACGGCTCCATAGCTCTCAATGGACTCTTGCAAGACAATCTTCCTGCCTGCAAACAGGTAGTTCTCCTGAGTGTAGCTGGCATAATCTGTGGGAACAAATTCCTGGAGGTTTCAAGACATAGTTCTGTAGTGTTCGAATCTGTGGGCAGAAAGTAAACTACATCGCACAATGTACAGTGGGTACAGCTGGCAAGAAGTTCATCGTCACACAGAGACAGGACTGAATCACAGACAACGGCCGAGAGTCGGGCAAACTGCGAGCTGGGGGGCAGAGATTAGATTCAGATGTGCCCATTTCAGCTTCTGAAGAAAGGCCCAAGACCGCCCTGTGTTCCTTCCCCACTGCGGGAAGGACCCATCCATGGATGCGGTGGGCCCATCCCCGACCCATGTGGGGGCAAGAAAGAGGCACGTCCCAGCAGCAAAGTGCGGAGGAGCGCTCTGGATACGGACAAGAAAAGCAAACATGGACTATTTTTAGGTTATGGAGCCAAGGCACATTCCCACGTTTTGGCTGGAGTATGGACCCTAATCCTTCCTATAACTGCTCCTCAAAAGGTGCAGTCACCACCAAAGATGGCCTGGCCCCAAGCGCGTGGGGAGGCTGTGAGTGGAGTCAGAGCTATTAAGTTTCTATGACTTTAAATACACCTTTACTCTATGATCCTCTTGCACTGCCCAGCTATCATATGAGAGGAGAGAGCACCTGATCGGACTGCCTTCACAGGGGCCAGATGGTGGCAGAAAGAAAGGCCACAGTGACCCGGTTTGGTCCCCAGCGCTGTTTATGGTCCCCTGAGCATGCCAGAAGTGATCCCTGAGCACAGAGCCAGGAGTAAGCCCTGAGCACTGCTGGTGTGACCCAAAAACACTCCCGCCCCCCAGGGGTGGGGAGAATGAAAGAACAGTGAGTAAAGAGGCGTTTCTTCAGCTGGACAGCAGCTGAAGAAACGCCGCAGGCACCAGCGGTGAAGAGGATCAGCGGCCCAGCACTGGCGCTTTGCTGTTTCAGAGACGTCAGAGATTTTTTAAAAATATTTTTTAATGAACCAACATTGGTGTATGGCATTTCAGGCTCCATACAGCACTGTCCTTTGACTTCCTACATGCTGTGAGCATGCCTGTACAATGGACGCCCTTCACCCAGTCGATGATTTAGCCTGTCCTCCAGCAGCCACGGGTCTATTGTCTCTGTCAGAGGCGGACCGTGGTGGGGGTGGCTCTGTCTTGTTTGTTTGCTATAGATTCCACATCTGAGTGAAATTGGGCACCTTTGCCTTTCTCCACCCGCCTTATTTCACTTTTTGTGTCTCCCTTAGGGCCCATCCACGGGGTCACTCCTGGGACACTTTTATTCAGAGATGGAATACGGACATTTGGAAATAACAGTAATTTGGAGATGAACTGAAAGAGTGTTTGTGTAGCATTTGCAGCCCCCAGTCAAACACACAGGGAGGAGGGAGAGGGAGGCGTAGGGTGAAGGAGGAGCTTAGGGTCCACCAGTGTGAGGGGTCAGGAGTCACTGATTTCCACTGATTTCTGTGCACATCCAAGCTGTTCCTCATCCGTCATAGGGCCACGTGAGAACACAGGAACTGAGTCACATTCACAGCGATTTGACCCTATCTGCCGAAGGTCGTGGCCAAACAGATAAACAGCAGGTTGGTATTTTGTACATGTTTTCAAGAAGTTCAATTTTGATGCATTTTATCAAAGGTATCAAAGGGTGGTTGACCCTGCTTAGACAAATGGGCATGCTTGTAAATGAGCATAAGAGGGAGTGTTCAGGGTGCCAAGGGTCCTGATTTAGGGTGTGCTGTCCCCAGAAAGAGATTCTCTGTTCTGACCCAGAAAGAGATTCTCTGTTCTGATCATAAAAGTGTGTCAGAACAGAGTGAGTTGGAACCCGAGGCCTCCCTGAACTTACAGGAACCTGGTAAGAAGAGACAGCTCAAATGGCAATCAATCAATCAATCAAACAAACAATCAATCACTGAAATGAGTCAACACCAAGTGGCAGGGCCTGTCCTGAGACCGTCCTGGTTGTGGGGGAGGCAAGAGGGCCCAAGTCGGCCGCGTGGTCCAGCTCCCTGTTCCCTGGGAAGACCCTGACATCTGTCGCAGGAAGCAGTGTTGAGAGTGACCACTGGTGCCTGAACTTCTCTAGGCAGGGAATTTGGCTTGGGATTCTGGCTCCTGAGAGCAAGAGGCAGGCAAAGGAGCAGGCCGTGTCAAGTCGGTGGCTGAACCAGATTACGGGGTTCCCTGGTTCCTATGGCATAGACTTTCCCTCCATAAAATGTAACATATTACAGGGTTCCCCTGTTCCTGTGGTTTAGACTCTCCCTCCATAAACTGAACCAGATTATTGGGTTCCCTTGTTCCTGTGGTGTAGACTCTCCCTCCATAAAATGAACCGGATTACAGGGTTTCCTCGTTCCTGTGGTTTAGACTCTCCCTCCATAAACCGAACGGATTACAGGGTTCCCCTGTTCTTGTGGTGTAGACTCTCTCTCCTTAAAATGAACCAGATTACAGGGTTCCCCTTTTCTATGGTGTAGACTCTCTCTCCTTAAAATGAACTGGGTTACAGGGTTCCTCCGTTCCTATGGTGTAGACTCTCTCCATAAAATTAACTGGATTACAGGGTCCCCCATTCCTGTGGTATAGACTGTCCATAAGATGAACTGTTTTACAGGGTTCCCAATTCCTATGGTGTAGACTCTCCATAAAATTAACTGGATTACAGGGTTCCCCCATTCCTGTGGTGTAGACTCTCCATAAAGTAAACCAGATTACAGGGTTCCCCCGTTCCTGTGGTGTAGACTCTCCATAAAATGAACCGGATTGCAGGGTTCCTCCATTCCTGTGTTATAGTCTCCCCCTTCATAAAATGAACCGGATTACAGGGTTCCCCTGTTCCTGTGGTGTAGACTCTCTCTCCATAAAATGAACCGAATTACAGGGTTCCCCTGTTCCTGTGGTGTAGACTCTCCTTCCATAAGCCTCCGCTGCCTCACTGAGACAGGGCCCGTAATGCCTTGGAGAACATGGATTAGGAGCGCAGGGTGACAGCATTTCTAGGGAGGTCTGAGTATCGCTTATTGCCCTTATTTTGCATGTCCTGGTGCCTTTTCTGGAAGCTGACTTTATTGTAAATGTGTATAACTTAAATGTCAATGATGGCCATGTTTGGGGCCGGAGTGATAGTTCAGCAGGGAGGGCATTTGCCTTGCACACAACTGACCGTGGTTTGGTCCCTGGCATCCCATATGGTCCCCCGAGTACCACTAGGAGTAATTTCTGAGTACAGAGCCAGGAGTAACCTCTGAGCATCGCCGGGTGTGACCCAAAAAGCCAATAAGATTTCAAATTAAAAAAGAAAAGTAATAGCCATGTTTAACGACTAACTTGCGAAAACAAGCCAAACTTAGGCACAATTCAGTGGGTACCTGCAGTGGGTATAGAGTTCCTGCTCCTGTCTTCTGAGTTTCATCACTGGAGCAGAAGACTAGGACGGGACTGAAGCCAGCCCCCTGTGCCTCCCCTCCTGTCACTGTCGCTCACATCAGCCCTTAGTCCCACCCCTCACATGCCACTGTCTGAAGACTCATCTTTGTCGCAAGACTAGGACAAGTCAACAGACTCATTTTGAAGGGATCATGGTTTTGTGAGTAGATGAACTGACAAATGTGAAGCCGGAAGACTTCTCCAAAAGCATCAGCTAGAGAAACAGGTAAATAAAACTCCTCCATAGGCCTCTTTGACACTTTACCAGTGACATTTATGCCTCTTGCGCATTAATTTTTTTCCTTACTATCTTGACAGCTCAGAAATTTCATGGATGTGCAGAGTTACATTTTTAAGTAAAAAGTCTTTTGCTTTTTTCTTTTTTTGGTCACCCGTGGAGATGCTCAGGATTTACTCCTGGCTCTGCACTCAAGAATTACTACTGACGGTGCTTAGGGGACCACAAATATGAGTTTGCCGTGTATAAGGCAAAATCCCTCCCCACTGTACTATCACTCCGGCCCTTTAAAGTAGAGTTTGATGAAACAATAATAACATCCTGACTCAGTTGAGCTGGAACATAATTTTTACCACTTAAGTGACTGTGAGCAAGTTTAAGGGCCCTCCTCGCTTTTGACAGAAAATTTTTATCAGTTTTTTTTTTTTTTTTGAACCACTGATTCACTCCCCAGAAATATTTCACTGGGAGACTGCTCTGCGTTAGAATTCCCTCTGTAAGACACGTACTGGGAACGGAAGAAAACAGTTTAGATTTTCTTTCTTCTTTTCTCTTCTTACAATTTCTTATCACTGGGGCTGCAGAGATAAGCAGGTAGGGCACTTGCTTTGCATGTAGCCAACCTGGGTTCTATCCCTGGCCCCCTGTATGGTCCTCCAAGCCCACCAGGAGTGATCCCTGAGTGCAGAGTCAGGAATAAGCCCTAACTACAGCTAGGTGTGACCCAAAAACAAAAAAAAATACTTTGATTACAAAATAATTAACAATCTTAGCTCTACATACAAGGCAAAGAAAACATCAAGTTTGATAAACCCACAGTGAAGAGGTAGTAATTACTTTTCGGTTGGCACCTATGTTTGCATTAAGTTATTTTTCTATGAAGCTTCAAGCTAAAAAAAAATCAAGCTAAGAAAAATGACTGTTGAGTAGAATCATCAGGGTGCTCAATTTCAGTCTTACACAAATAGAATATCCTGATTCAGGTGGATACCTGAAACTGATGTGCTCGTCCCCTGAAACTCACATTATTCTAATTTAGAGTTTAAGGGGAATAAAAAACTCTTGTCACTGGGGGTAGAGAAGAATTTCCCAGAAAACAGACAACTCAGTGTTGTGGGAGGAAGAGTTTACCTCCTAGGGGTCCCCCGCGCTGTCTTCCTGCAGTGTTCCCTCTATCACATCTTCCCGACTGCGGGGGCGCTCAGGCCGTCCCCCAGGTGCTGCCCAGGCTGCTGGTCCATGTTCAGACATGCGTCCATTCCTGGAGCCTTCTGGGAGAGATAGAGCTGGCCCGAGTAAGTCCTCTAGGCCTTCAGCAGAGCCTCCAGAGTGCTCTGAAAGGGGGACACTTAGCACCTTAGCATCTGCCGAGCTGCAAAGTATATCTGAGTGTCAGCTTCATGTCCGTGGCCAGCTGCCATCCTGGTGTGCAGGGCAAAGTCAAGGAATCCCATGAAACATGGAGCCTGAGTCCATTATCTGTGCCAGGCAGAGCAAACCCAGTCAGCGGGCAGTCGCTGTGGTGGTGGGGTGCAGAAATGCCCCCAAGAACTGGGAGCAGAGGCTTGTAAAGGAGCTCTGGGGTTCGCGACATCCCCTGTGTGAAGCCTGGGTTTGGAGCCACTGTGGGTTGCTCCCTTCTCATCTGAGCTTTATTGCGTAGATTGTGGCAAGTGCTCAGGGCCAAGGGCCAGAAGCCTGCTTTGGCTTCAAATCGGAGACTTGGCAGCTCATTTCATCTCCTCCTGCCATTTCCTCATCAGCAAAAATGCCAGTCAGGCCAGTCAACCTCCAAGGGCTATTGCAGGACACCTAAAAGCCTAGGCCTCTGCATCTGCCCTGGATTGCCTCCTGCAGGTCACTTCATAGATAGGTGGGTAGTCTAAATGTGGCAGTCTTATCTGACCATGTATACTATACTGGCTGGTAGAAATATTCTCTCATGCTACCACAATTCGTTTTGGCAGCCTAGGATGGCTGTGAAATTTTATCAGACACTGCTTGTTCGCCTTTCTTACTGCTGCCATATTAAGGGCTCTTTCGGGTCAGGAAAATAAACATTTTTGTTACTGATTTTGGCATATTGAACACGCATCGGAAAGCTTGCCAGGCTCTGCTGTGTGGGCGCCATACTCACATTACTTTGTGGGGCCTCTTAGAGGGGTGGGTAGAATATTCACAGCAATTTGGAGGGAATTAGCGGCCACACAGTGGCCGTGCAACGGGGAAAACTGGTTTCTGCTCTGCCGGGTGTATCTGTGTCTGTGACTCAAGCATTCCTGGGCTTGAAATACTCTCCTCTGAAGGGCGGGTCTCTGCAGGGTGGGTCCATGTAGGCTGGGTTTCTGACAAGCCGGGCTGGAGACTGGATTAATCTGTTGGGTAAAGATCTTACGAGCTGCGGAGTATGGATGGTGAAGATCGCTGCCAGCAAGGTGTGGGGATTTAATTTGGCTGTTCCGAGGCTCCATCGGGATGGTGGGCTCGGGTTGGAAGTTGCTCTCATGGTCCATGGAATGAAGAGGGTTCAACGGGGAAAGCTGGTTTCTGCTGTGCAGGGCGTATCTATATCAATAATGACTGTCTGTACTTTCAATGCACGTACGCTGGCATCGGAAGCATATATTGAGGATCTGATGGTGCAAGCACAAAAGATCAAGTACGACATCATTGGTCTGACTGAGATGAGGAGGCGTCAGTTGCATCATGCTGTATTTGACACCGGAGAATTGGTCCTTGGAACATGCGACGAAAGAGGCGTCGGTGGCATTGGTGTCCTTGTCAACACGAACGTGGCTGTCAACATTGATTCATTTGAATGCCTAACAAACCAGATAGGACGATTACACTTGAAGAGATGTGGCCCACTACCAGCAATTTCTATCTTCATTGTCTACGCACCAACATCCACATACAAAGGAGATGAAATTGAGAAATTCTACATGGAACTGGAAGAGTTCTATAAAAAAAGATCACACCTTCTACAAGATCATAGTTGGTGATTTTAATCCAAGATAGGACCGAGAAGATCGGCTGAAGAACTCCACATCGGGACCCATGGCCTACAATGGAACAAACAGGGTGAGAGACTATCTGAGTTCATCATGTCCACCAAGACCATTCATGGGAACTCACAGTTCCAGAAGGCTGAAGCGAAACGTTGGACATGGGAATCTCCTGGTGGATAGTTCCACAATGAAATTGACCACATCGTCTTCAATCGAAGGTTTTGTCTGACCGATGTTGCTGTCATCCCCAAATTCCAGACAGGATCGGATCACCGTCTCCTTCGTGCAAAATTCTACTTCCCACAACGGGAGAAAAGGCTGCAAAGTTTAAGAAGAAAAATCCCAGAACAACCACAAACTGGGAACTCTTTGGCACCATTGCAGTAACATGGGGAGATACCACCAATGACGACATCAATGAAGAATACAACCGACTGGTTCAGCACCTCCATGATTGTGCGAAAAATGCCGAGAGAGAGAAAGACACAAAAGGATGCCTGTCTTCAGAAACTCTTGAGCTCATGTGCCAACATGGCAAGGCCCGAGCCTCAGGAGACCAAATGCTAACATCCAAGCTTGCTAAACAGTGCAGAGAAGCGATAAAAGCAGACCTCAAAGACAGAAGAGCAGAAATACTGGAAGATGCAGCAGAAGCCGGGAAAAGCATTCGCACCGCCCGCCTGTCCTTCACCAATTATAAGACCAAGATGACTGCCCTCTGACACCCTGATGGATCTATCACATCTTCCAGAAAGGCAATGGAGAAGATTATCCAGGACTTCTACTCAAATCTCTTTGATAGACACATCCACCTGCCCACATACCAAATTCCACAGGATGGATATGTCATTCCCAACGTTCTCTATTCTGAAATCCGACATGCCATTTCGTCGGTAAAGAAGGGAACAGAACCAGGCCCAGAAAAATCAGACCCGAACACCTGAAGAATCTGCCTTCGGTACTCATCAATACACTAGCTTGGCTCTTCACACGCTAACTGTCCAAATGCAAGGTACCCTCCCAATGGAAAACCAGCAGGACAGTTCTACTGTTCAAGAAGGGGGACATTCACGACATCGGCAACTGTCGTCCCATCTGCCTGTTGTCCGTCATCTACAAGCTGTTTACACGAGCATCCTGAACAGGATTGGCCGAACACTAGATGAAGGACAACCATGCGAGCAAGCAGGCTTCCGGAAAGGATTCAGCACAATTGACCATATCCACACAGTAACCAAGCTCATTGAGGTTTGTAGGGACTACAAGATGCCGCTCTGTCTCACGTTCAGTGATTTACAGAAAGCCTTTGATTCTGTGGAGACTGAAACAGTCATCGAAGCCCTAGCCAAACAGGGTGTTCAAACCCAATACATCAAAATCCTTCGTGAGCTGTATTATGGATTCACCACAAGGATCTCACCATTCTACAAAGAAGTGATCATTGATGTCAAAAGAGGGGTTCGACAGGGTGATACCATTTTACCAAAACTCTTCAGCGCCACCCTCGAGAACATCATGCAACAATTAGAATGGGAAGGAATGGGAGTGAAGATAGATGGTCGGCAACTACACCACCTCCGCTTCGCTGATGACATCGTTCTAATAACACCAAACATTAGCCAAGCGGCACAAATGCTGGCTGACTTTGACCAAGAATGTGGAAAGATAGGTCTACAGCTGAATCTGAAGAAAACTATGTTCATGAAAAATGAACTAGTTCCTGAGGCCCCATTCACTCTCAATGGAACAAACATGTCTGAATGCAGCAGTTATGTGTACCTAGGTCAAGAAATCAACATGATGAACGACCTAAAACCTGAGCTGCGCAGGAGGAAGAGAGCGGCATGGAATGCCTTCAAAGGCATCGAAGAAATAGCTAAAAGGACAAAGAACCTCTGGCTCTGGGCACATCTCTTCGACTCCACCGTTCTCCCTGCATTAACATACACCTCAGAGACCTGGGCCCTACGAAAGCAGGATGAGAATGCTGTTCGGGTCTCCCAGAGAGGAATCGAAAGAGCTATGCTTGGAATATCATGCCTCACTCAAGTGAGAGAAGGAATCGGAGTTCTGACCTCTGTCGCTATTCCAGAATCAGGGATGCTGTCTCGTTTGCCAAGGCATCGAAAATCAGATGGGCTGGACATGTAATGTGATTTGGAGACAACCGCTGGACTAGAGCCATTACCAACTGGATCCCAAGGGATGTCAAAAGATCACGTGGCCGCCCACCTACAAGATGGTCAGCTTTCCTTGTCAAGACCCTGAAGGAACGGTTTGAGGCTCTTCATATTCCTGAATCAACCAGATGCCATTGGGCTACATTGGCATGTGATAGGGTCCAATGGAAATGTTACTGGTGCCCGCTCGAGCAAGTCGATGAATAACGGGATTCAAGTGATCAAGTGATCAAGTGATGCTACCACAATCATCGTGGGACTAGCTAGATCTTACCAGCATATTTGCCTGGCCACGTTGGATCTCTAAGTAATTAGACCAGAGAGAAATGCTGTTTGCCTCCAAGCAAGCAAGCATGGCTCCCTGATAACTCAAAGGCAACTAAAATACAAAACTACCGTGAAGTAGACGAGACTTGTGAAGGCTTGGAGAAATATTCAACTGGCATTAGTATTAGTCTTTGGTGCAGAGACATGCCATCTCAGAAACCCCCTTCTCTACCCTGTAAAGGCATTTCCAGGCAGATCTTGGCTCAAAACATTAGCATATATTAGAGCCTAGGTGAGGTGCTGTTAGAAATTACCTGAGGGCATTTGACCCTTTCTGCCAGGGGAAGTTACATTTAGCTTATAGCTCCTCCCAGCTCTGCTAGAGACTTTGAATTATCTCTGAGTCCTTGTAAACAGCCATAAGGCCTCCTGAAGTTTATACATTTTTATAGAGCTATTTTCCTGTTTTCATCTCTAGATAGCCCAGCCCAGAATGGGCTGGGCTGGGGAGTTTGGGCAGATTTCTAGCTATAAAATAAGCTGCAAGAAAAAAGAAGTCTCCTTTTCCCCCTTTTTGCCATTTTGGTTTCTCTTGGCTTTTTGTTTCTCCGTCCTCTCCATTCTCTGTTGGGCCTCAACACGTGGTGGCAGCCATTTTGGCCTACACCTAGCTGGGGCCTAGCTGGGAACCCAGAGTCCAGAGGTTTTCCCTGCTGTTGGATTGTATATTGGAACCTGTGGTAGTAAAGCCCTTTTTAAAACTGCATCAGATTCCTGAGTTTTCATCCATTCCTCACCGGCTCGGAGGTAGAAGGGAACTCGCTTCCCGGCACTGTTGGGGACCCCGCGGCATCCCCAACAAAGGGCTACAAGAAACTTGAGCTGGGAGGTGAGACTGAAAGGTCAGGGCGCTCATAAGAAGCCCAGTGGTCAGTGCTGCTCACCCGCCTGTTGGTAAGAGCAGCTGGAGGACCCGCACGGGCTTAGCTCTGCAGTCAGGGACTAGATCCAACCCAGCGGCCCTGCTGCTGAGCCATCCCCAGCTCCACGGGCTCGTCTCCAATGCAGGAGTGCAGGATTGGTAGGGTTTGGGACTGGGATTTTGGGGGGTTTTGTTTGTTTAAATGCTCTTTAGATGCTTTATAAAAACCACACTGATGCCCAGCTCTTTGCTGGTCCCCTGGGAATGGCGATGCCTTGTAAGAGCTAAGTGTGGATGTGCACGGCAGCAACCACTGCTGGCCACTTGTGGAGCAAGAGAGCTAGGGCTGGCAGAGGGTACCAGGGCTCCAGCTCACACCCCATTTGAAGGGTGTTGGCAAGAGGACAGCCAAGGATGAGGCCAGGCCAGCAGCACAGGCAGACAGAGATGCAGAATTAGGGGTCAGGGGCATGAAAACACAGCCTGTCTTGGCCCCTTGGCACCCTTGCAGCGCTCAGGGCTTACTCCTGGCTCTGCACTCAGGGATCCCTCCTGGCGAGCTCAGGATGAAAGGTTGGGCAGAACCACTGTGGCTCCATCTTGAAGCAATAGACTCCATTTTGTGCCTCAGCGTCATGAGTTTACAACCTAGTAAGAAAAACATGCCAGACCCTAAGGGCATCCACACAGTATGCACAGATAACATGGAAGATGCAAGTAAGTGGATGAAGTCAAGTCTGACCTTGCTTCTGTTTTATAACAGACATAGAACAGGACGTGCTGACTACTGGCTGCCCAATTAGCTTCGATACTTTGCTTTGGCTTAGATAAGAACAGGCTCTCAGAGTTCAAAGGCTTCAGTGGCTTGGGGTTCCAGGTCTCAGGCTGCGAACCCTCAGTGCCGAGCTCCTTCCTGTCCTAATCAATCACTTAAGCTTCTGTCTGACTTTTGGTGTCTGAGAATTGTAGTGGCCTAACAAGGGGACCCAATAGGATACAGAAGATCCAGCCTGGGTTAGCAGCCTGCAAGGCAAGTTCCCTTGTAAGAGCTAAGTTCCCTACCTGCAGTATTATCTCAGCAGACCTGGAAGGGTTAGAAATGGCTTCTTGTGAGTGCACTGGGGATCACTTCAAATCATTTATTTGTGGGTTTGGAGAGATAGTACAGTAAGGAAGGTGTTTGCCTTGCAAGCAACTGACCCAGATCCCATATGGTTCCCGAGAACCTGAGTGCAGAGCCAGAAGTAACCCCTGAGCATTGTCCGATGTGACCCAAAGAGCAAAAATAAATAAATAATCACTGTATCACTGTCTTCCCGTTCACCATCGATTTGCTCAAGCGAGCACCAATAACATCTCCATATGTCCTGTCTCATGCTAGTAGAGCCCAAGGGCATCTGATTGCTCCATAAACATAAAGAGCCTCAAACCATTCCACCAGGTCATGGGGATGAGGTCTATAATTGTTACTGGTATTTGGTATATCAAATACGACACGGGTAGCTTGCCAGGCTCTGCTGTGAGGGTGGCATACTCTTGTAGTCACCGCTGATCTCCCGAGCACTGCCCATATTCATTAATGGAATATAAATATATACCAGTGTTCTACTAAGTGTGGGAAATGGTAATGCCAGACTAGTACTCAGCATTGAATATACATGATAAAACCTCAATGTCTGTATGGCAAGCCACATGTGGGGGAAGGAGTGTCTGATATAGAGGTGGAAGTGAATGTGGGGGGCATTGGTTGTGGGAATGGGGCACTGGTGGAGCGACAGGTGCTGGAACACTGTGTGAATAAAACCCAATTATGAAAATCTAAAGATATACACGGCTTAAATCATTTAATTTTTCAACTTTTTTTTTTCCTTTTTGGGTCACACCCGGCGATGCTCAGGGATAACTCCTGGCTCTGCACTCAGGAATTATTCCTGGCGGTGCTCGGGGACCATATGGGATGCCAGGGATCGAACCCAGGCTGGCATGGGCCGGCCGTGTGCAAGACAAAGGCCCTACCCACTGAGCTATCGCTCCGGCCCCTAATTTTTCAACTTCTGATCTGATAATAAAGGTTTCAGCAACCTTTAAAAACCTTTGAAAGCAAAGGTTGAAACCAATGACTATTTCTTAAACCGAAATTTTATTCACCAAAAGCATTAGCTCTACTATAACGATACTTCAACTGTAATTCAGAAGGGGGCAGCAGGCATGGATATACTGGGCCTCAGCGGCTGGCACTTGGGGCTCATTCCTGGCAATACAGAGGACTTGCATATGTTGGTGGTGCTGCACGAAAACCAAGTGCCTCACCAGCTGTACTATGTCTCTGCACAATCCCCAATTTAAAATATAAAACCTACAAAAGTCAGGTTTGTCAATGTGATAATGCAAATGATTCACATAACTTATTGTATCTGTGTCAGCCCTGAGCATCACCAGGTATAGCCCAAAACACAAAAAGGAACAAAACTGAAAGAGACATCCATCAATCCGAGAAGGCTGCAGAACCTACAATAGATAGATAAATAAATAAACGAATGAATGAACAAATGAACGAATGAACAAATGAATGAAGGAATGAATGAAGGAACAAATGAAAGAATGAACAAATGAATGAATGAATGAATGAATGAATGAATGGCCTTTTGGAGCAGGGAGAGATTTGAGATGCCTTGTCTCCATTCTTCCCCAGGCATGTGGCAGAAATCTGCATTGAACAGGGTGAGGCTTTTGTGAACAAAAGGCAGCAGGCAGGAACCAAAGGGTTAAGGGGTACCTGTCTCCCACAATTCAGACACTGCTAGAATGCTCTCGCTCTCTCACTCTAGCTCTCTCTCTCCCTCTCTCTCACACACATACAAGCATTCACATGTCAACATGCATACACACGTGCATGACACACACATATACACACATGCACATGTACATATGCATACACACATGCCCATGTATGAGCACACACACAAGCACTACTCCCAACATGAAGCAGTTGCACTGAGCACAGCAAAATCACTCCAAGATGGAGCACCCTGTCCCTGCTCTGTGAGCTGACTACTAGACCTCATTTCACTTTGGAAAAAGTAGTGGGGCGTAGGCAGTTGGGTGTTGATAGGACCTAGGAACCTTCTCTCCAAAGTCACCAAACTCCCAGGGCTGCAGGGAGAGACACACACCTAGGCAGGGTCTGGACCCTTGCTTTGAGCTCCAGGAAGACTCAGCCCAGAGCTCCAGAGTGCTAGAGCAGAGGGGAGGGTGTTTACCTTGCATGCAGCCAATTCAGGTTGCATCCCAGACCCCACTGGGACCCTCAGAGCATTATTAGCTAAGAGCAAGTTCATGGAACAGCTCTGTCCTAACCCAAATATGAATAAATTGATTTCAGGACCCTGTGGGGATTAGGAATAAAATCACCTGACCAAAAGAAACGTAGTCTGGAATATATGGCGATATGGCCCCTGAAATACTCACACTATAAATTTAATCCTGGGTGTAGATAAATGTCTGTCTCTCTTACTGTGTTTACTCAAAATGACTAGAAATATTATTTAAATGATTGTTTACCAGATAAAGAAAGGAGAAAACATGTCAGGGTTATGCCCTTGTCTTGGGTGGGCCTATAGTCCCCAAGACAAAATCCGTCTCTGAGAAGTCCCCTGATAGTTTGCAACGGGAAGGAAGAAGTTTGTATCACTCATTGTTTCAGGATTAAAATGATTACCTCTTGTAACTCCCTTCCCCAACCTTTTATAAAATATGTATCTCAAGCAGACTTGGAGTGTGGAGCGGTGTGTGTGTGTAGCTAGGTGGAATGAGGAGTGGCGAGAGATTTAAGTAAGAGTTTTACACTTTCTAAAGCCTGTGATCTTGTTCCCTTTGTCCATCGGTTGAGGGGAATAGTCGTCAGCCCTACATGGGGCCAGGGAACCCAGAGAACCCCAATGTCTGTTGGGGACCCTGCTAAACCCTAACAACCAGGAGGAGCTTGACTGGCAATTCCAAGGAGTTAGGCTGGACCAAGGAAAGCAAGAAGGAATGAATGGCCTCCCAGGCACTCCCTTTCTTATCGCCATAATTACAGTACCTGAGGCCTGACACAGGACTTGCAAGCAGGTGATCCAGATTCCATCATCGCCTCCCCGGTTTCCCTGAGACCACTGGAGAGAAAGAGTGATGGGTAAATTTATTTTCCTTATTTATTTGTTTGGGAGCCTTACTCAGGGGCTACATTTACAAATGACCTTTGGTTAGACTGAAGAGGGTTGGGGAGGAAAGTATGGAGATAGGTGTATTGGGATCAGTATTTATTTCATGTCCAGGCTGAAGGTTCTATGTGGAATCAAAGCCTGAACAAGTGCTACCCTCCAGGAAACATGCATGTCATCGTGTTCATCTATCTTCTGAGTAAAAGGAAGGTGATGAGTCCTCCTGTTTCTCTCCGACTCCTCAAAGACACAGCGAATAAAAATCCTCTGTTCTCCACCCCAGTGTAATCGAGTGTTTCCGACTGGATTGTCTATAGATTGAAGAGTGATGTCATCCTTTTAGGGTGAGGCCACTGTGTTGTTGTTTCAAACCGGAGCATGTTTCATCTGTCTAATATGAAAAGATATCCCGTGCTGGTGTCCTGCTAATGTCACTAGTATTGCTGAGCTGAATTGGGCAGGGAACCAAGCTGGTAAACAAATCAGCTGATCTTTGACACATGTATAAAGCGCTTAAGCCCCTGGGCCATTCCAAGTGTCCTCTTGCACAGACTTGGCGACTGAATTCTGATTTCCACTCAAGGATTTCGGTTAACATTGTGGGAAGGAATTAGTGAAGGCTAGACTTGTTAGATTTGCTACTTGTTAGAGAACTAAATATGGAAGCTTCCTCACTTATTGAAATTCAAGTGTCTTCACAGAAATACTAAGACCTTTGCCACCAACATTCTTCAAGTGACACTTGAGCCTGCCCTGACACTGCACTGTCCCCCAAAGTCCATAGTTTACCAGAAGGTTCATTCTTTTTTTTTTTCATTGTGAAAGATTAAGACTTTTTTTTAATCTAGAAGATTCAGTTTTTATTAAAAGAAAAGTCAAAAACATATAATTTGACATTTATTCAGAGGGAAACTAGATCTAAAATATTATATAATATTGAAATAAGAGGAAAATGGCATGTGCCCAGTTATTACCATTATTACAGAGATATCAGGAGGAAAGGAAGCTGTTTAGTGTTTAAGACAATTTTTTTTTCAGCTTTCCCCCTGTTTTTTTTTTTTTTTAGTGATTAAACATGTATTTATTTTAGTTCAGTTAAAACATACATTGTTTCACTGAAACGGTGTAGCACTTTGCCAACAAATCATACTGAATTGTTTGCAGCACCCATCCCGCCACCAGTGCCCATCTCCCACCACTAACGTCCCCGGTTCCCTCCCCCTCCCCCAGCCCTGCTCCATGGCAGGTTCTTGATTTCTTTCCATTTCTCTCTCTTTCTCTTCTCCTTCCCCTCCAGACTATGGATTACAGAACATACACTAAAGGGTTGTCATGTGTATCCTCTTGCCTCTATTTAATGTTCAGTTCTAGGTTGGCATCAGCACCCTCAACAATTGTTAGCACACTGTTCCATTTCTGTCTTACCTAGCCTCTGAATCCCACACGCCCGTGACAATTTCCACCTTTGACAGGACCTCCTGATATATGTTCCACTTGATCCTGGACATTGGTATCATATTATGTACCCATATATTTATGTTATGCAGATAAATGCAGTCATTCTGTATCTGTCTCTCTCCTTCTGGCTAATTTCGCTCAACAGGTTCATTCTTGGTGGGGTTCATTTTTTTGCGTGTTGACCAATATATATAACATAATCTAATACACACACACACACACACACACACACACACACACACATATATATATATATATATATATATATATATATATATATATACTATAGTGTCGGGAATGTCGCTGGGGTCCCCGACAGTGTCAGGACAGAGGTTCTCTTCTACCTCCAAGGACGCCGGGAGAACAGATGAAAACTCACGAGTCCGGTGCAGTTCCAAAAAAGGCTTTTAATAGTACAAAAGCTCTTCCACAGCACTCCAATATAATGAACAAACTCTAGCTCTGGTCCGAACTTAGACCATACAAAAGAGCCTAAGTCTCCCACCAAAGAGAGAGGGATCTCACTCGAGGCTGAGTCCTACCTAGAAGAAGGAGAAAAAGGCCAAAGAGCAAAAAGCCAAAAGCCAAAAGCCGCAAGGCTGAGGAGCCAAAAGCCGAAAGGCTGAGGAGCCAAAAGCCGAAAGCTAAAAGGCCCAAAAGGCAAAAGTGAAGGGGCCTCAAGTCAGCCCCCTTATATACACCAAAGTAATCCAATCAGGAGGGTCATGTCAACAAACAACTCTAAACAGAGTGTAGTGCCACACCCTATTGCAGGTATAAACAAAGGTTATGCCAAGGTCTAATCCTTTCTACCAAGATTATCTCTTATGTAAAACACTGGAGAGAGAGGGGGGCTGGTATAAAGTAATACATCTTAACTTCATGAGCTTCATGTAATCTAGATGGTACCACAAGGTTCTTATTATTATCTGCACCAGGGTGATTCTGAGTATCTTGTTCTCGTGTACTGAAAGGGTCACACTCGCCTCGCTTAGAGCAAACTAGTATGATCCTTCCTATAGTCTTCCTATAGTCTCAGCATAGCCAGGGTAGTAGTTTCCTGGTAAATTCTAACTGTCCCACGCTGGGTGCAGTGGGTATAAAGAGGAGCTGTGCCCAATCTAGAAAACATAGAAGTCTTAGTAGATGTATAAGTCAGAAGTTATTCAATCAAGGTGACTTCTGTAACTGCCACACCCTCTAGCAGTGTTTACATAGAAGAGAAGTCTCATTAGAATGAACCTTGACTTAAGTATATTAAGCTGGGAGTGGGCAAAACAACAAAACTTCTAGATTAGCTAAACCTGTCCTCCAACACTATAGTATCATTCAGAGTATTTTCGCTGCCCCTAAATATCTCTGTTCTATCCATTATTCTTTTCCTTTCTCCTGCCCCCTGTGTGCAAGGCAAGTGGCTGTCACCTCGTCATCTGGTTTCCCTGAGAAAGTTATGTGCTGAGCAAGTGACACAGGTTCAGGAAAGGGTGACAACAGCCCCTGCTGATGTGAGCAGACACTTTTCTCAGAAGCCCCGCTCCAGCCATTCTGCCTCCATACCTCAGCCCTGGTGGCCGGGAGTGAGAAGAGAGTGCCAGAGCACTACACCCAAAGCCTCACTCCATCTTCCACTCATTAAAGTCCAGACACCACGGCAGCACTTGCCACCAACTGCAATCTACATTATTCTGGGGGGCTACTTCCAGGGAGTTGAGGTGGAGAGGACCACACAGAGCCTGGGAGGGCTCTCGGGGTTTTATATGGTTTCAGCTGTTTCCTAGGCTGAGCAATATATTCTTCGCTTCACTTGATCACTTGACATTCCGTTATTCATTTGCTCGAGCAGGCACCAGCAACATTTCCATTTGGCCCTATCACGTGCCAGTGTAGCCCAATGGCATCTGCTTGCTTCAGGAATATGAAGAGCCTCAAACCGTTCATTTGAGCCTCAAACCATCTTGAAGAAGTCTGACCATCTTGTAGGTGGGCGGCCACATGATCTTTTGACATCCCGTGGGATCCAGTCAGTAATGGCTCTAGTTCAGCAGTCATCTCCAAATCGCATTACATGTCCAGCCCATCTGATTTTTTGACACCTTGGCAAATGAGACAGCATCCCTGACTCAGGATCATCTATGGAGGTCGGAACTCCGATTCCTTCTCCTCACTTGAGTGAGGGGTGATATTCCAAGCATAGCTCTTTCGATTCCTCTCTGGGAGACCCGAATAGCATTCTCATCCTGCTTTCGTAGGGCCCAGGTCTCTGGAGGCGCATGCGTTAATACAGGGAGAACAGTGGAATCGAAGAGATGTGCCCGAGCTGGAAGTTCTTTGTCCTTTTAGCTATATATTCTTGGTTTAAGAAAAAAAAAACCCACCACCACCTTGGGGGCAGAGTGATAGCACAGCAGGTATTGCGTTTGCCTTGCATGCAGCTGACATGGGTTCGATCCTCCGCGTCACATATGGTCTTGTCAGTACCGCCAGGAGTAATTCCTGAGTGCAGAGCCAGGAGTAACCCGAAGCATCACTGAGTGTGATGCATGCACACACACACACACACACACACACACACACACACACACCCTAAGCAAAACTCAGAACTGAAGGCAGGTAAAGGCACGAGGAAGCAGAGACAGGTCAGGATGCAGGCATCAACTTGGAGGCTCACCAATGCCAGCTCTGCTCCAAGTCCCTGCCACAGGTCGGCTGGGAACAGAGGTGGCTCCATCTGTTCCCATTCCTGTTCCCTGCAACTGCCTGAGGGAGCAGCTTTATGGGGCAAGGAGAAAATGATTTGAGAGAGTAACATTTTCCAAAGAGTCAGGGAAGAGACCAGAGCTGTTCTCTCCAGCACCTGTGAACCCAGCCTGAGGTGGGCGCTGCAGGTGGGCACTGTGTTCGTTGAGAGGCTCTGAAAATAAGACTGGGGGTCTCAGCCACTGCCCCTAACAGGAGCCTTTGGCAGGTTATGGAGCCTCAGCCTCTCTGTCCCTGGAGGCCAGAGTACAAGCAGAGCTCATCGAGGAGCAGGATGAGGCCTGTGTATTTAGTGACCATTGACCCTCCACACCCCCAGCCCCCGTGGATGCATGGGAACAGAAAGTCCCCAGGAAATGCCTCTCACAGTGAGACCCTGCTGGCTCTGCCCCTCAGGCATGAGTTATTGTCTAGAAGGAGCTTTCGGGGCAATTAGTTAACCCCCTTGGAAAACAAAACGCAGTGGGTGCCCCAGCAGAAGTGCCCTGGGAGGCTGAGAGTCCCTGGGCCCAGCTCCCATGCTGGAAGAGGAGCGGGCTTCCCTGGCCAGTCCAGTCTATTTTTGTCAGCAGAGAGGCGAGTTGACCTCTTCGGGATTCCTGTAAGCCTGTGGTGATATGCCCGTTCTAATTCTACTACTAAGGAGTTGGCTGACAAGTTGCTTTTTCTGCATGTTTAGAGGAACTACCTGAGGGGCTGGAAATGTCATAGAATTTGTACAAAAGATGGAAGCATGGAGGTGGGAAACCTCAATGCCTTTCTCTGAATTTGGGGGGTGAAATTAAAACTACCTGTCTGGTTCAAGAGGATAACTGTCCAACTCGCCTCTGGGGGAAACAATAAAAGAGGCACTAAATTGTCAGAGGACTTCAACCTTTGACTGCATTTTTAGTTTCTGTTGTTTCTTTTATTTTTAACAAGAGGTAAAAATAGGGACCTCCAAAGCCAAACGTGGAAGTTCTCTGGGGTCTTAGTGACCATCTGTAGCCCTTCATAGAGCCTGATGACTGTACTCAGCCTTCCTCTCCCAGAGGCCCCTGTTATCTCCCCGGAACTGCCATGAGACACAGTGTTTTCAGAATAGTTTGAAGGTTGAGTATTTAACAGCATATTGAGCTAATCCTGTTCTGTGAGTTGGCAAATTTTATATTCTGCTCACTAGCTTCTTTGTCAGCTTCCAAACCTTGCCTTTGGGGTTAAGTGATCAAAGGTAGCCACCGAGTTTCTCTGCTTCTCGCTTACCTTGGCTTTACCCCAAGATAAAATCCTTCCCCTGGTGGTGACATAGACTTGACTCTACCCACTACCAGGTGTGGGCACAAGCTCAGACCCTCTAATTGCAGCAGGAGCTGGGCAGGTTTTGTGGAAAGGCTCTGGCTGACACATTTCCTGCTTTCCTGGTCTTTTGGTTACAAATTTGTGTGTGTGTGTGAGGGGTGAGGGGTACTTTGTTTCTTTGGTTTGTTTCTCTGGATTCCAACATACTCCAGACCAGGGAAAGCAGGCAGAAAATAAAAGAAAATTCATCTCCACAGCCCAATTTGGTCCCAAAGTCCTTAAGTAATTTGCCTTAATTATCATCTTCAAAGTCATGATATTTCACCGCCAGGAGTAATTCCTGAGTGCAGATGAGTGCAAAGCCAGGAGTAACCCCCTGAGCATTGCCAGATAGGACCCAAAAAAAAAAAAAAAAGTCATGACATTTGTCCTTTTTCATTTTGTTCATGCTTTTAAAGCTAAAATCAAAAAGAAGAAATCAGGTGGATGAGGGTGTGCTGAAGTCACTTTGTGCAAAATCAGGAATCACAAACCTTGGAGTTTTGTTTACTTCGGTTTTGATTTTTTCTTTCTTTGTGTGATGCAGAGGCGCCTGAGAGGGAAGGTGGGTTCTAGCCCTGGCCCACCATCCCAATAGAGCCTTGCAAGAAGCCAGCGGCAACCCCACACCATGAGAAGTCATTTTCAACATCCGGACTCCACAGCTTGTCAGAGCTGCTCCCAAGAGAAAAGCCAATCTCAAGCCCTGCTAGTCGGAGTCCCACCCTACAGCAAAGCCTATTTCAAGCCCAGATATGCCTGATCCAGAGACTCAAATACATGGGGCAGAGCTGCTACTGGCTCTTCTTGTGCTCAACTTATCATGAGGCATCCAGAAGGGAAGGCAGGTTCTAGCCCTGGCCCACCATCCCAGCAGAGCCTCGCAAGAAGCCAGAGGAACCCCCACAACATGAGGGCTGTCATTTTCAACATACAGACTCCAAAGTTTGTCAGAGCTCCACCTAAGAGAAAAGCTGCTCTCTTCCCCATTGTGTGCGACTGCAAAGTGACCACACAGTTCATCAGTAAATGCACATGATGAGAGCCTACTACTGAAAGTATACCACCCACACGGCAGTGCCTGGCAAGCTACCCATGTCGTATTTGATATGTCAAAAACCAGTAACAATTATAGTCCTCATTCCCATAACCTGAAGGAATGGTTTGAGGCTCTTCATGTTCCTGGAGCAAGCAGATGCCCTTGGGCTACACTCAGCATGCGACAGGACGTATGGAGATGTTACTAGTGCTTGAGAAAGTCGATGAACAACAGGAAGACAAGTGATACAAGTGTGTGATGCTCAGTGGAGCTACCAGGACCAGGCAGTGCTGGAGCCTAGGGAGTGAGGTGGGGCCAAAGAGGGGACACTGTGAGTAGCACTTGGTTACTCACTGTGAAACATCCAAAACCCATTTCCAAAGTCTAAAAAGCTTTCCTAGGAGTTTTTCTGTAGTGTCCATTCAGGCACTCACAGGCACTTCATTTGTCATTTTGGTTATTTAAAAATGGAATAAAAATCATTTTTCTCCAGGGCCAGAGCAATAGTAGCAGTGACAGCATTTGCCTTGCATGCAGCAGACCCAGGTTTGATCCCAGCATCCCATATTGTCCCCTGAGCACCACCAGGAATAATTCCTGGGTGCAGAGCCAGGAGTAACCTCTGAGCATTGCTGGATGTGACCCAAAATGAAAAAAAATATTTTTTCTTCCAATATATGGCTTTCTCCAAACCCTGAAATTGTTTGAACACAGCCTAAGGTAAAATCGTGAGCTATTGATTTGGCCATGAGGTGCAATAGGCCATTTAAATACCTCAAGGACACCAAGAGAGTTTGGTATCTAGCAATCCTTATATGGATTTTAAGCCAGTGCAGTGCTCATGGATCAGTCCTGTGATATTGAGGACAATAGACCCTTGCTTCCCCCAGGGATGAGGGAACTGAGCCCATTTCTGCTCTCTACTTTGTGGGCAGGGCCACCCCTCCCTGACCACAGTGCTGGGGGCCACTGGACAGGGATGCCCCTCCCTGACCACAGTGCTGGAGAACCATGTACAGGGCTGCCCCTCCCCACATCTAACACTCTCCCCTGCAGGGTGGGGCCCTCCTCGCTTCTCAGACACCCCTTCTGCTTAGCGAGGGGCTGTAGGCCCGCCATTCACTGACACTCATGGGTGTGGGATGTGGAAAAGCCTTTGAAGCGCTTGGCTACTCACTGTTAGTTATGATCATTGTCACAAATTGACATTTACCTACCTATTCTTTGATAATTCATTACCTTTGTATTGTCAAAAATAAGAAAATTTGTTTGTGCTTTGCCAAGGGGCAGGCTGGGGTGGTAGGTAGGAAACTGAGAACATTGGTAGAGGCCCAGGCACTCTGGTGTTGAAGCACTGCATGCCTGAAACAACTCTCACACTTTGTATATCACGGTGTTATAAGAATAATTGCATAGTTTCTCCTCTCTGCATTGTGCAGGACAACACCAACCACAGGGGCTCTACCCCCCACTGCCAACTCATGAAACACTCCCCAAGGAAACTGTGGTAGTTATTCTTTTATTATCACAGAATAACACAATTCCAGCCCATTCGCCATTGTAGATATGCAAAGATCAATCTGGGTGAACTGCATGAAAGGGATCTAAGAATGACTCCAGCACTTTTCTGGTGGGCCCCATAAGCTGCAGGTACTCGAAACCTTTGCCACCAGGGGAGCCCTGAAGTTGTTCTTCTTTAATGTCTGGGGAGGGATGGTCCAGCGGATGGTCTGGGGTACGATCTGCAGGGAGTCGGCTGGTATACAGGCATAAACAAATGGCTGCCCTGGGTTTCTTTCACAATAGATATGGGGATCCCCTGGAGATTTCCACTCTGACTTCTTTCTGCTTGAGAAATAATAGGAGCTTTCTGACTCCCAGTGGATCTCTGCCTTCTTTCGTTGGTGTTCCCCTTGACATGGTGCATTGCGGAGACGGCAGTCTTGGTGGCCGTGCCTCTTCCTAAATAAATCAATCTTGGTCTTCTTTCTGTTTTTGCTTTTCGTAACTCCAGTACGACCTGCCTTGGCTTCTGGCAAGATGTAGCTTGAGGTTTGATTCAGTTAAGGGGGCTAAGGAGCAATTTGTCTTCATCCTTGTAGTCCGCAAACTCTTGTCTTGCAGGCAGGATATGGAAGACTTCAGGGAAGGTTCTGTGGGGGTGAGTGACATGTCGAGCTCCCGACCTGAAGGATGCCTTTTGGAGGAGGGCTGAGGTTTCCTTCCTCGGTGGGACTCAGGGTGAGGTGGGGTGACAGCCAAGGAATGCCTTCTGCAGACCCAGATCTGAAAAGGGCCCAGAGTGTCTCCACTAAACGGCTTCGTCACCATTTTAATTTTCTTCATCTTGGTCTTTTCTAGCGGAATGCCGTTCTGTACCTCGTACAGAATAGATTCTGATTCCTGGCCTAAGTAAGAGTTGGCCTCCAACACCATGCACTCCTCACTGCTCTGTACCTCAGGAGAGAAACTTTGCACTGAGGGGCAAGGTCACTGTGGCCTTCAGATCTGTCTTATGTCTGGGAAATGCCTCAGGAGGCTGTGCTAACTGGAATTTGACGACACCAGCAGCATTTTTCTGAGGCCTGGGACCTGGAGAAGCGGCTCTTTCTTGAAACCATACATGACTGCGTTTGTCTTTTCGACAGTCACTGGATGTGGCAGCTCTTGAAGACCTGTGGCGTCCTTCTGCTCCCCGCCTGCTTCCACCTGGGGCTGAAGCAGCCACCAGGACCGACTTCAAAGCTTTTCTGATCCATAAGGAGTTTTGCAGATGACTTAAGTTTTTGAAAGAGAAGTGTTTCTTTGCCTGCTCTCTATCAGTGGCAAGACCTCCACCTTGGACAAGCTGGTTGACATTTTTACAGGCCGTATCTATGTTCAATTTAAGAATATATCTGGGGAGTGCCTTTGGCTTTGACAAGCTTCTTTTGACAGGAAAGTCCAGGAGAAAACGGAAGTATTTGTACTGTAAATCAAGATCTATTTGGCGAAGAGATTTTTCATCAAAAAACAATAAAATTCTGTTTGGGGGTTGGGCCCTTGAACATCCGGATGGAAACATCTAGATAAAGGTTTCATCTCCTGGGTGTGGGCAGCCATGTGGGAGGCCACGACGATTCTGGGGAAGGATTTCACTTGAAACTCCAGCATTTTCCTTGCAAAATGTATGAGCAGATTGTCTCTGTGTTCCATTGGCCACTTTTGGAGAACAGGAGGCCATGAGCCCTCGACAGCTGAGGCCACCAGTGCACTCGCACTGCTCTCTGGCTTCGCCATAGTTGGCATCTTCAGAACCTGAGTGCTTTGATCAGAGAAATTAATGATTAGACTTTTCCAAGGGCTGCCAGGAGCTGCCCCACCCAGGCCACTGTGCGTCAGATTCAGCTCTACAGTGTCCGTCCCGTCGACACGCAGGCAGTACGCCTTCCTGTGCGGGGGCAGCACAGGTCCCTGGCACTTCTTCAGAAGCCACCTCTTTAGAACAGAAGGCGTCCTTTCGCAAGGATCGCATCACTCTCCCTGGGATCAGATTCAAATGAATCTCCTGTGTCTTAGACACCACATGTCTGTGGAGGTTCATTTCTCCTTCAGGAGTGAAACGTTCTGAGATGGATTTGGCCTGCAATCTGGCTTCCACGGGGATGTTCTGTCCGGACCCTCTGTGGAAGAGGGTGACTTCCAAGCACCAGGCTGACAGGTGTCCCTTGCTTTGGGATTAGGGGAAACTCTAGCTTGGGTAGTTGTTACGTGGGATTCCACATGACTTGGCATGATAAGAAGCGAGTTGTCTTCTTGACTTCTCCAGCCCTCTATCTTCCTTTCTCTCCCTCCAACATAGAGGAACTGGAGACCCGCAGCTCCTGTGGCGGGTTGAAGCTGGAGGGCTCTTTCTGGGCTTGTGTCTTGCCCCTGGGCCTTCAGCAGGGCAGAACACTCCAGGGTGTGGCCTGTCTGGAGCCCCACACCCTGTTTCTGCTGCTCTTGGAGGAGAAATGGGCCGACATGTCACCTGCATTTCCAAGGCCTTTGGCTCTTCACATGTAGACGGGGACACTGTGGGTGCAGGGGTAGCTTTGGCTGCTTTTTCTTCCTGATGTAGCACAAGGGAGTTGCAGTCCTTGGGGAGTCCTGAAGCACTGTGGTCTGGAACTGCCCTGTTTTCTGTGTGTGATGCTAGTAGGACCTCAGCACCCTCTCTGCTGCAGTCTGCTCTTGAGGTGACCGGAGGACTGTTCTGTGTGTCTTGTGGTTGTGCTCCAAAGGGCTGGGAATCCCCAGGAAGTATGTTAGCCAGGTTGTGGTCTTCTGTGGATAAGACACTCCACACAGTGTGGCTTGCGCAAGGTGACTTCTGGGGTTCCAGGGAACAGCTCTCCTTTTCTCTTTCTTCAAGTCTCTCAGCTGCAGTTGCCACATCTGTGGGAGGTGCAAGTGCCCTGGAGAGATAGAAGTTTCCGACATATATTTCAGTTCCATTTTCATCCCACAGAGTAATGTCCTTGGGCTGAATAGATTGAAACTCTAACTCCTTTACATTGCCAAGAAGCTGCAAAATTGGGTGGTCTGGGATTTTCATAGTTAAACATTGGGGCATTGATTCTCTTTCCACGTGTGTTGCTGGTAATCTGCCTTGGTCTTCACATTTGGGAGAAAGAGGAATAACTGGATAAAGAGAGTCCAGAACACATTTTGTGGACAGTTTTTGTGGCTTAATGCTTTGCCTTGAATTAGACTCCTTTGGTTCCTTCGGATATTTTTTGTGCGATTGGGGAGCTAGTGGCCTTCTGGGACAGAGTCTTCTGTTTCCTGGTGTAGCTTCTGTTTTTTTTTAAAGTTTCCTCCATTCTTCCTTTTTATTTTCTCCCTCCAGATCTTCAGGACCAAGTGAAAGACTCCAGCATGGGTAAAGAGAAGTCTGCAGAGATTTGAAAATGAATTTCTTTTGTTCTAGAACTAGCAAAGTTGGTTGGTTTTTCCTTCTGTGGGCATCAAAATCTGTCATGTCCATGAGTGTGCCTGAGAGTTTTGGACATCTGGGATACCCCGCAGTTTGCATGTCTACAGTCATGGTTGAGAGTGTCATCTGCTTCCCACGTTGAAGTGGAAACTTCAGATAAAGGCTAGAGACCAGCTGGGTCTTGGCTTCCCTCCCACAGGGCAGCCCCCTTCGCATTGGCACAGAGACTTGGTTTTCCATATTTGTGGGGACATTTGACCCTGTGATACTCACTTTATCAAGTGATCCCTTTGTCCATGGGTGAAGCATTTCATTTACATTTACTTGATAATGACTCTGCACATCTTTTTTCATCTTATGCTTACATGATTTTGCAGAGCCTGGAAGTGCTTTTAGATACAGGACCTTGTGGTTCATCTATAACAGAAAACCTCTTGGAACTTGCAGGGGTGTCAAGTGTGACACACATCTCCAAGGGCATTTTTCTTAGGGATGAGAAGAGAACCTTTGGGTTTATTTTTTGGTTGAAGGTACCCTTTATTTCCAGTTCTTTCTTCAAGCTATCCCTTGTCACTGGCTTCCTTGTGGGAAAGGAAAGAAGTTGAGTAAAAGCTGGTGTTTTGTATGCTTCTGATGGCTCTTTTGGCTTTGGACCAATTCTAAAACTTTCCAGACTTTCACCATTTCTGATAGTGCCACATCCTGTGAAATAAAGATCCTCGGGATTTAAAACTAACTGGATCAATTTGCCTTCAGAATTTGCTCGTGGGAGGTTCTTGCCCTGCACGCTGATTGTGAAATGGGAGGCCTGTGGATTGCCCTGCCTCTTGTCTTGTTTGGGGATGTTGGGTTTTTTTTAATTGCAATGGCACCTCCTCTCTCAACTGATTTTCCTATTGCCCTTTCCTGGGTAGCTGATGATTTTTGGAGCTTATACCTTGGAGGACAGGCCCTTGTCTTTGCTGGGACTTGACCGTCTGTTCTGTTCCCAGGATCCAAATAAAAGGTGGGTTCTGCCAGGGTGGTAATAAGAGTCCTCGTGAGAACCATACACTGTTCATCTCCGGCCTCAGGCATATCTTTCTTCTCTATGATATTCAAGACCAATTCCTTTGAATCAAGGATCTGTGAAATTGGCGAACCCCCTGAGAAAGTTGGGTTGCATCTTGATCCTCAAATCCACTGTTTGCACTTTGTGTTTTTCTTTTGGAACTTACCCATAGCTTGTGTTTTCTCTGTGGGTGATAATGTCAAGAGTACTATAGGCTGTACAGAGGGTCTCTGAACACCAAGCATTTCTGCATCAATTTGCGTGCCTTTATCCAAATTAGGATTCTTTGGAGAAGGCTGAGAAACACAGATTTTTCTTAGCACTTTACTGCAAGATTGACTTTCATTCTCACATTTCCGTTGTTCTCTCCTTCCAATGTTGAGGTGCATCTCTGTTCTGTGACGTACAAAGGGGTGCTGTAAATTCCTTGACTTATAGGCCATCTGGGTGACAGGCAACCTGCACCTCACCGCTGCTGTTCTTTCTTGGCTGCTCCTTCTTACCTGAGGTTCTGGTTCCTTCTCAGTTGGACCATCTTCTAAACTCCGGGGACTAATGGGCTCAGTCAGTGTTCTTTCCTTCACACTGGCAATTCTCTGCATGGCAATCTTTTCATGTACTAGCATGCCGCCTCCTTGTCTTTTTGTTATCCAAGTGAAGAGCAGAGAGAGAGAATGCTGAAAGAGAAGACTGGGTCATGTCTTCTGGTTCAGCTTTACTTCCTTGCTTCTTCTCTTTTTGGTGTTTGGAGCATAGGAGGTGGCCTCGTTCCATTCTTTCCCCATGGCTTTCTCTGTGCCAAACCTTGTGTTCCTGTCTGTGGATTGATTAAAATATCAAAACTCATTGGTACTACATGCATTGCTTCCTTAGAATCTAATGACTCTTTGATCTTTACCGTGGCTACAGAGAATCTTGTCACTATTTCTATGCTTTCATCCATGCTTACAGAGTCCATCTTCATGGGGAGTGAAGAAGATTCAGGAGCATATAGGTTAGTCAACCTAACATCACTCATTTCCCATTGGCCTTCTGAAATCTTTTTCTCTTGCTCTTCAGTTTTCAGAAAGTTGCTTTGACTGCTTCTAAGTAACATAAGTGATTCCTTGGTTTTCAGACACATTTCTTTGGAATCCACTACGGTCTTCACAGTCACGGTTTTCTCTCTAGTCTGGCTGTTCTTCTGGAATGTGGGTTCTTTGAATTCTTTTACAGAACTGCAAGGCTCCTGATCAATTGTTGCTAAATGTGCTATTTTGACTACATCTGAGAACTCCTCAGTTCTCAGATGAGGTGGGTGAAGATATTTTGTAATTCTGATCACATACTCTCCTTCTTCTGAGCTGCCCAATTTAATATAAGGCAGAGTAACTAATGTAGTACAAAGGTTCTTCAGGACCCACAATTAGATCATTTTTATTTTCCTGAACTATTTGCTCTAGCTCTTGAATTTTCCACTGCAATGTTCTGGAATTGAGTCTATGTGCCTGGGATGATTTATTTGTCTTTGGGTCCATATATTTGTAGGGCATTTTCTCATTCTTAACCATTCTGAGTCTCTCTCTCTCTCTTTTAACCTATAATCAACCAATGACTTAGGGCATGTTTTGTAGTCTGACTTGAGTAGATCCTGACTCTTGAATGGTGGAGAGGAGGGTTTTATTCTACCAAGTGGGTCTTCCTTTGTATTCCTTTCAGGTAAGAATGAGCAGAAAAGGCAGCAAAAGTTTTGCTCTGAACCACTTCTGGCTTGCCTTGGGTTTCCTGCCTTTCATTCCTTTGCCACATGTCATTCAAAAATGATACCTTTTTGCTGGGTGGATGCCCAAGTGGGCATGTCTCTGCTCTCAAAGCTGATACTTGAGGTAATAGCCTTCCCTCACCCTCCGTTTTCACTCTTTCCTCAGCCTTTTCATGTAGTACACAGTGACCAGCATCTCTTGTTGAAAAGCACAAGTCATTTCCTCCAAGGGGATCTGTGTTTATTTTCCCTGAGTTTGTGGGCTCGTGTAGCTTCAATTGAGAAATAAATCCTGTGTTTGCCAACAAGTTTTTGCCTCCCTCAGTTCTTGGCTTTGATGTATGTTGAGAGGCACAGGGTTTCGCCAGAATCGCATCACTCTCACCGCTGGCTCTGTGCTGCTCTAGTTCGACTTTCTCTTCAATTCCCACATCAAATCTGTTTCTTCTGCTCTTAGGACCTTGCTCAGCAATGTCGTACTCAGGAAGGAGTGAGGAGGTATTTGCCTGGAGATATAAACCTTCGGATTGCCCATCGCTAATCTTGGCTTCTCTTCTAACCTTCCCTCCCTCTGGTGGATGTGGTTTTCCTTCCTTTGCAGACTTATCAACAGGCTCTGACATTGGCCCAGAAGGCAATGGCCCCTTAATCTCTAGGGATGACATCAGGACTCCTGGTCCTGAGGCACCTTCTTCTTTTAGAGTAGACTCAAGATGAGTGGAAGACGTGACAACAGAACAGATTTTGTTCTTAAATACACCTTTTCTTCTGCTGCATATTAGTCCCCCTTTCACTTGATCTTTGATGTCCGCTTGCAGAAATTTCGTTAAGAAAATTGAGTCAAGGGGTGTTTTCTTTGCTGGATACATGAAACTCATCTGGTCTTTTTCCAAAATACACGTTTTATCTGCTTCCTCCTGAGTAATGATTTTAAGTCTGTGTGAACAGCCTGAGTTCTCATCCAATGATGACACAGTATATATTAGCTGGTCTGCACCTGTGCTCCTGTGCCATGAAGGTAGGAGAGAGCCTATTGGTCCTCCATCCTTGTCTACACCTTTGGTTGTTTTAATTTGAGGTAGAAAAGCTTTAGTTAGAATCTTATCTGGTTTAAATTTTCTTTCTTGGGCATATTCCAATGGGTCTTTTATTTTTGTCTGTTCTGTAATTTGGGTGCCACAACTCCCAGAGGCACCCAGTGCCTGTTGAAGTGAGAAAGTCTCTGCCTTGGAAATTATACCATTGGAGCACATTGGATAGCACATAGTTACTGTGTCTCCTCCATCATCTCCATTCTGTGGCTTGTGCTCTTGTGCTGTTTTGACATCCACAGAAACATCATCCTCATTAGACTTTGCATGCAGTATCTTCCCCACATCAAATGATGTCTGTAGCCATTGTTGTGAAATACCACCTATTGCTATTCCTTGAACATCTTCTTTACTTGTGTCCACTTCATGATGAATTGCAAGAGAATCGGAAGTCCAATGTGTGGTCATAGTTATTTCCTGTTCATCTTTACTTTCCTTCCTTCCATACTTTCCACTGCTTGAATCCCCTCTTCCCTGCTCTTGAAGCTTCAGTGGCACATGCTGGTAAAGCATTTTGCTGCCTTCATCCTTTGTATACAATATACCTTCCTTGGATCGTACATTTATATTTTCTTCTCCCTGTAACTTACACAATTTTGCTTCTTGGACATGATCAGCAATACTAGCCTGAGTGAACCTGTCACTTGTTTTTTCACTGCAGCGGATGATTTCCTCTGTGGTGGCTTTGGAAGAGGAAATCTTATCATATCAGTTAGAAAGTCTAGTTTTCTTGTTTGTGTGTGTGATTTTAAATGAGAAGGGGCAGGTACAAAAGTGCTATTCATCATACTTGCTTCACTTTTAATTTTTCCTGTCTTTTTCTTTTTGTTCTTGGAAAGCCAATTGGCTTTCATGAGAGATTACTGGTCTCTTTTTTCTTCTCAAATATGGATTTTGGTATCTTTTTTCTCTCGTGATTCGCCAATTATATGTCTGTTGATGTTTTGTACACTAGTTGACCTGTCACCACTGACAGACTTTACAGAGGTTATTTTCGGGGTCTTCAAAGTATCCCGGAGTTTTGGGACACAGAAAAGAGGAGATTGTGTTTACAATAACCTCTTTTGTTCTGTTCACTTCAGAGTAATGTGAAAAAGATGTGAAAGCACATGGTTTTTTCATAGCTTCAATTTTATTTGGATTTTTCTGCATCTTTTTCTCTTTCTCTTTGATCAACTCTAAACCCTGTGTAATAGGGGACATTCTCTCCTTGGCAATTCTCTCAAGATGACTCATTTCTTCCAAAGTCCTTTCCACTGTACTTTCATCTTTCTGTGACACAGGCTCTTCTATTCTCATAATGTCTCCAATGATGTTAGTTGGATTCTCACATATTCCCTGTAGCTGACACCGCTCGGAGTGTTACCATTGGATGGCTGGATCTCATTATTCCTTGCATGCATACATCTTTTATTTCTGGACCCCACTCCAGATGGGGTGAAGAAATGTAAGCATGGGGTTTATGCCAAGTATCTAGGTTATCTTCATATTTCTGCATTAATTTTTTTCCTTTATTGTTCCACCAGGCTTCTTTTCTAAAGAGCAGGTGTTTAAAAAGGTGTTCTCTTTCCTTTAAAAAGCTATACATTTGAGGCCCAATTTATCATTCATTTCTGGTATATTTTCTGTTTTGACCCTTGGGAAGTACTGTATTGATTTTATTCCATTGCCTAAATCATCTCTATTGATGAACTCTGTAGATGATTTTTGCCTGGTACTACCAAAAGCCTGGGAGGTGAGTGGTGGAAGGCAAAACTTTGGTTTTCCTGACTTATTTTCTCTTTCTGGTATTCTTGAATTCAAATTAGAATATGATAGAAATGGGAGGGAGGACACATATTTGTTGGTTTTCTCTCTGATGGATCTTCCCTCCCTGGCCTATGCCCTCTTGCTTTATAGTGTTCAATATCATGGGCAAATGCTTTCCACTGTGTTGTAACACTGATAATTTCTTTGTCCTCAAAACAACTTTGGGATCTTTTACCCCTCCTATATTGGATTCTCTTACTAGATCTTTCTTTTCCAGTAGTAGAGATTTCTGCGCTTCTCCTACATTATTTGACATTATCTCATCAATAGTCTCTTGATTCGACTTGAGGAGAGGTGAAGGATGGCTGAAGTCATGCACATTTGCCTCAATAAAATCAGGTTTAACTTTTCTATGCTCCATATTTACCATTTCCCCTGTAACGTTCCTCTGCAGGTCTAGCCTGTGGCTACAGGTTCCATGGTCAATAGAATGCAAAAGATGTAAGACTTTCATTATCTTCAACTTCAAAATCCTCCTTCTGGGACATATCATGCCTTGATTAAACATTTGTCTTATATTATTCTTCTGTTTTTTACTTTCAGGAAAAACTGGCTTATGGATAGAAAGGGAGTATGAGAATATCCTAGGTAGGCATATTTCCTCTTGTGCTTTTCTATATACCTTACTTGATTGCCTCTTCTTTCTAATTCTTTGCTTAGGGTTGTTGCCATTCATTATTGAATGAACCGCCTGGTCTCTGGCCAGTGATATTTTCTCTTTTGGAAATAAAATATTCTTAGAGTTTGAAGTTTCACTGCCTGATCCTAAATGCAGCCCTGTATTTTGGTTTATTTCCACTGGAGCAGTCCATCCATGTTCATATATTATCTCCAGTTGGTTCTGAGGAAGCAAGTCTGACCTATTTGTCCTTTGCTCACTGATGACCTTTGCTAATGTTTCCTTTATTGGAGACAATATATGTGGCAGGATCCAGGAATCATTTTGGGAATAAGGTAAATTTTGTCCCAGAGTTTTCTTTGGGGTTTAAACAGGGGCTGCTGCTGGTTTTGCTCTTTACTCTGTAGGTTATGTCTTTTTTTATAACCATCTGTAGATCTAAGTGGGATATCTATTCCTCTTCTAGCTTTTTAGCCAGAGGAACTGAATATTCACAATATATATTTGTGATATGTGATTTTACTTGCTGTTGTGGGATACTGATTTGAAGTTGGCTTACTTTGGAGTGAGAGGCTGACTTTGGAAGAGTCTCAGGTGTACATTTTTCTGGCTGGTCTCCCTCTCCTGTTATAAGTAAGCCTGTTCCTTCTGCACATGAAGGATATTCCACATGAATATCTTTGCTTGATGCTTTGTCTGTCATTGAACTCCAAACATTTAAACACATACTTTTGCCCTGTGACCTCTTTTTCTTCTCTTGGCTGTAACAAACCACCAAACTCTGTAGTGTTACTAAAATGTGTATCGGGTAATGATTTCTTTGTCTTTGGAATCAAAATCTTAGGGTTTGTTAGTCTTGTCCAGTTTGTAGATGTATCTGTTTTCTTCCACCCTCTAATTTCAAGGAGGTGCATTTCAGAGAAAGGGGCAGCCTCGAGACAGAGATCTTCTTCAACTCCTGTGCTTGCTTCTTGGTCTGCTAGATCAATGTCCATGGTCTGAGAAGTGATGTTGTCCTTAGGGCATACTATAAAAATGGAATGTGCTTCTGATTTGAAGGGAACTAAATCTCTCCTTCCATCTGCCCCAAATTCAAATGGTTGGGTATTACACTGTACAGTTGTTCTAAACAGAATCTGGTCTTCATATTCTTTTCTCCCCAACTTTTGCTTTGTGTAGGGAACTTCTTCCAGAAGATTCTTCACCAATATCCCAGGAACCAGATGATTGGTGCTGTGTAATAGGAATAGGGGTTTGTATTGACTGTAGGTCTGGATTTAATGCAGTTCTAGCTCTCACTATGTTTATCTTCTGTTTTTGTTCCATAGTAAAGCTTAATGTAGCAGGATCTGTCACATTAGATGACTGTGAACATAATAGTCTTTCCTCTGAAACTCCATTTTTACTGGTTGTACAGGACTAAAGCTTGATGTTCCAACTTCCTCTATGTGCAACTTGCTTTGGATTGCTGTATCAACAATATCCAGTGCTGAGCAAATGGACTTTATAACAGGATCAACCACATCTTTAACTATCTTCATCACTTTCATACTGGTTCCTAAATGGGACTCATAACTATTTTTATGTTTGGAGGTGAATTTCTCATTAAGCATATGTGAAACTGGTGGCCCCTTTTCCTTCACTGTTAAATACATGGAATCTAATATGACTTTATTTTCTTGAACTGTATTGACCTGATTTTTAGAGTGAGATAAAACTGATGTGTGACAATCTAAAGGCTCCAAGAATGTTGTTGCTAATTTTCCTAACTCCGCCTTTCTCTTGTAAGATGACTAGCTGGGGTTTTGTGAAGTGTTCTCTTATATTCGGTGCCCTTAGTTGTCATGTGGAGAAGTTCATCACTCACTAATCTGGATGGTGGGATCTCCACTCCCTCAGTGGCACAGAGTAAAGCCTTTTTGACACATTCATTCTTTTGCTGCTTTACTTTGCAATGGCTTCCTGTAAGATATCTCGTGATATTAGGCAACTGTGAAACTGGTAGTTTCTTTTCTACTTTCAAACTTACATGTTTTGGAATTATACTTTTCTTTCCTCTAAACTCAAATGAGTTTCCCTGGCTTCTTGGTGTAGTTGAGTGATGGCTAGAGAAATCTGAAGATTTTAAGGCCATTCTTACCGACTTATTTTGATCCCGTGTCTCTTTTCAGAAACAGGATAATCCACTTCCTCCTAGGATCTCCATCCACAGGAGGCTCAAGTACTGAATGAATCTCTGACTTCCACTTTCCTGAAAATGGAGTCTTTAGATTTACCACACCTTCTCTTCCCATTTGATGGTGAGGGTGTTTTCCCCATTTTCTCAATTTGAGCAAAATCCAGAAGATATTTAGAAACAGATTTTAAAATAGATTCCCTAATGTCCTCTTCTTGCTTCACCTTTTCCATCTGACACAATAAAGGGCAAGTCTTTCTCCCTTCTGAACTATTCTGTTCAGATTCCAACATGCAAGGACCAGGATTTATTACCCCAGACTTGGAATGTTGTATATCATGTGGAATTGATTCTGATGGCAATTTGGGTGTATTTTGCTCTTCTTTTTCCTGTTGTTCACTACTTTGCATTGTGTTGCTGGATCTTTTTTGTGGATCTGTTGAATTCGCCATCAGAGCTTCTCTATCAAGTATTTTATCTAGTTCTTGATGGGTAGAGTCCCCTGTTTCGACTCTTGGCTTATCCAGCTCTGATTTTAATGCTTTGTGCATTTTAACATCTAACTTGTTATCAGTTGAAGTTAGTGAGAGAAACGAAAAGGCATAGGCTATCCTTTGCTTTGCTTGCAGGCCTTTTATCATAGATCTTGAATTGTCCTGTTTCTTTCTACCATACAAATGACTAGACTCAGGGATATTAAGTATCTGTGAAAAAAGAGGCATCTTTGCCTTCCTCATTTTACATCTGACACCCATAATATCTTTCCTTTCTAGAAATTTTAATGACTTTGTCTGTCCTTTAGACTTATCTAACTTAGACACCATTGATGTTTTTAGTTCATCTCTTTGCAACTCTTTATGTCTATTGGCAAAAAGATCATCCATTCTCTTCCCAGAGTTTTCACTCCATGGTTCTGTATATATGAAGTTCCATGGTGTAGTATACAAGGTGTCTTGGTCATCTGTTTTTAACACTTTTTGAGTTTTTATGCTTTTTGTTGGCATTTTCAAGTAGCAAAGAAACTTCACTGTCAACATCTAGCGTCCTTATGGGACCCCTATCAAATGTAGTAATCAACTCCGTTTTACCAATGAAAAAATCATCTGGCATTGTTCTCACTGCTTTTGAACCTGAATTCTTTTCACCTTTTCTAAGTGTGTCTTTCAAGTCTAGACCTGATTGCACTGAATAAGGCACCTTTACATCAATAACATTTAAGTAAAAGGGATGATCATTTTGGGTGTCTACCTTCCCAGCTTGGTTCTCAAGTACACCGGACTCATGTTCACTAGAGTTTTCCTCCCTGGAATCAGTTCCATGGGTTCCCTCTCCATCTGGGCTTTGTTCCTGCTGAGGCTGGAATGAACTGGATTTTGTTTTCTGTACTACATCTGTCTCAGCTTTCATTTGATTGTCAGAAGAAATAGGTATGGCAGAATAAAGGACATCTAAGATGATATCGACCATGGACATACCTTGGTGCACCATGGCTTTGAGGTTGCATTTGAATTGCATTATGGTCTTGGTGTACCCCGTTTCGTGATATTAAAGGTCTTGGAAATGGGTGCCTTCTTTGTCTTCGGACTATGTATTTTGAATGCACTTTCTTTTGTCCTGAGAATAAGTTTTAAATTATATCTTTTTCTTTTCAGTTCAGGTTCAGAAAGTATGGGTAAACCCAAAGATTCTAGAATGACTGCTGGTCCTTGGTGCAGTAACCCTTCCTTCTTTTTCTCAGCAGTAAGATCTTCAAGTACCCCAGAATGTTGGACATATGCAAAAAAGTCAGAACTCTGTGAAGGCAGCATCTTTGGAGGTAGATTTTTCAGATATTCATTTCGTGGGATATTAAAGATCCGTGAAATAGGTGCCTTCTTAGCCTTTCAAAATTACACACCTAGAACTCTTTTCATTTTTCAGGGTTCTATGTGTTAATGTCTCCATTTTCAATTCAGAGAGGCCAGAAGTGGAGACATCCACGCACTCTAGCATGGTTGCCTGTTGATCCTTTTTAAATTCTGCTTTTTCCATATTACCAAAATTGTCCCATTCCCCCGCCAGGCTACTGTCACTTGGAAGACTGTTTTCACCTGCCCCAATTAAAACTTGACCCAGTGGCAATTCCTTTGATGTTAACAGAGGAAACCTGGAACTCCCTAAACACATGGTATCATTGGGTATCTCATGCTTTGTCTCCGACTCTTGCACCAGCATGGGTTTTGCAGGCTTTACTTTTTTTGAGAGGACCTGTTCTATAATCAATAGAATTTTCTCACTTCCTTGGTTTTCTGACATGTCAAGGTCACACTTCTTCCTCTGGCCTGATTGAAAAGTAAAGTGTTGAATTTTATTAAATATGTTCTTTTCACTCTCTTCATCCTCTTCCTCCTTAAAATTGGTGGGATATGAAGTCATATCCCCATCCAGTGGTGAAACCTTTTCCTGGGTTTAGAAATAAGTCTTTTTTCTCCTTTGTCTATTTTGCTGTCAGTACTAATGGCAGGTGTAACAGTCACAAAGGTGTCCATTGTATCTGCCATGTTTATACCTGGAGTTACTTCTTTCATCTTGGGTTCAGAGCTACATGTCTGTTTCCCTCTATGTTTTGTGCTAGAACCACCCTGAATACGGAGCACACATGCAATGGATGGTTTCTTTGCTTTTGTAATTCCACAGCTAAGATTTGCTAAAATGTTCACGTCTGAATTTCGTTTGAAGTTTCTCTTCCTTTTGGTTGCAGATAGACCCAAAGACATTGTCTCTCCCTTTTTAGTTCTGCCAGCTTGCTTTTTCAGATCATTTTCGTCAGATGGACAATCATGATGTCCTAAAGAAAATATGATTTTATTTATCTTTGTTTCCTCTGACTTTGGAGGCAAAAGCCTAGCATGACTATCTGTATTTTCAAGTGTAAACTGATACAATATGGGCCATGAAAGGGAACACAAAATATCTGGTGGAAGATGAGTTTGCAGTTGTTCTGCAATATTTGTCTTTTGGGATTGTCTTGCTTCCTTGTGTGGCTTAATGAGGCCATGATCCTTCTCACATACATCAAACAAGGAGCCTTGGCTGTTATTTAGACTCGGTAATGTGTTACTTTCTTCAACCTGTTTCCTAGCCTTCATATTGTTAGAAAAACTGCTCAGATCAACAAAATTTGGGTCATGTAGTTGCTTTTCATTTGGTGATGTCTGTTGCATTAGGCGCATATGATTGCAACTTGACCTCTTTTGCCTGTTTGTCCCCAAATTTAACTTACTATTCATTTTGATGGTAAACAAAACAGAAACCTTGGAGTGAATGATACTTAAAAAGATATTTGCTACCTTTTTCCTTAGCTCAAAATTTCTTGACTTCCTTTTAAAATTGCCTGGCAGTTCCTTGGCCCCCTGCCTTCAGGCATGTGTGAAGCTGGTGATCTCCAAGTCTTACATCTAGGTCGTAGGAACATTTGCTTCCTTGTAAATGTCAATATGTTTTTCTTTGTTTTATATTTCAAGTCATTTGGTTTGGTAGAGCCAGAAGACTGCAGGAATGGCACTTGCAAATCATGTGATAACTCTGGAGTTCTTGAAAAAAAAATTAAAATTGAGATTCCTTTCCGGTTTTCCAAAAGCTGGTGAACCGTCCTCTATTGCTGTGTTCAAACCTTTATCAAGTGATGCACCATTCCCTGGCCTGGGAAGTGGGATATTTATATCCGTAGAGACCAGCAGGTGATTTTCTGTCTCGGTTGTTTGGAGTCCTTCAGGTGCTCTAGGGGCCGCCTGGAGGGCAGTCTCCAGAGTTGTCCGTGTCCAATATACGTGGTCCTGTACATTGTGCTCCTTAACAGGCAGCTCCCATGCTAAAGAGCCTGGTTCTGGTGTGTTAGGGCTATTCTCTAGTTGATCATTCATATTGATCTGAACATCTGGGTGGCCCTGTGGAGCTGCTTCTGAACCAGCTTTTCCCCCTTCTTCCTCTCCAGATTGTACCTTTTCTTCTCTGTCAGTGAATGTCACTCCATGAAGAAAAAAATCAACATACCGTGGTCTCCCTTCATCTGCTTGTCCTTCTTGCTTTAATGAAATCTGACGGCATCTGGCTCTGTCTCCTTGCAATCGGGTAGGTCTGGGAGAGAAAAGTTGACTTAGAAATTCATATGTCTGTTCATTTGCTGGCTTGATCATTTCAAACTCAGTCTTCGGGTTGAGTTCCAACTTCTTCCCTAGTTAGGGTGCTAAACTTTTTGCAGGTGTGTTGGCTGTACTGCTGTTCTCTTATCTATAGATTTGGTCCCCTCAGGACACTCTGTGAGCAAGAATCTTACTTTCTTAGTCTTCATTTTTGAACAAAGTAAAGCAGGTGTGCAGTAATCTGAAGTTTCTAAAGAAGAATCTAGTTCTTGTTCTGCTAAGTCTGCTTTTGTTGATAAAAAACAGGAACTTATTTCCCCTGTGTCACTTCTAGAATATTCAATACCTTTTCTTGTTGGGTTTAAAAGCTCTTCAGTCTGCAGTTGTTTTCTGGATGCCAGAGGAGCTGTACCAGTACTCACTGAATCTTCAAAGTCACTTCTCAGATTCATCCCCAAACTCACTGAGGTTTTTAAGTCGCTTCCCAGAGGAGCTGTCCCCAAACTCACTGAGTCTTTGAAGTCGGTTTCCGCCATTAAGCTTCTAGTATTTTCAACCTCAGCCCAATCTGCGAGGTCAGAATAAACAGGTCTGGTAAGGATTTCTGCAGGTGGGGTTGGATGACGAAGTTCTTTTTCTGTTCTAAGTTCCTTCTTTGGATATGAATTCACTCCGAGGTTCAAACTCTTTTGAAGATTTTCTTTGGGGGCTGCTTCTTCATCCCCTCTCACCACCTTTTGCAATTCAACTGCTAGTGGTCTTCTAGAATCACTTCCTGTATTTATGAAATCTGAGCATTTTTCTTCCTTATCAACTAGTGATTTCTCTTGATTTGGATCTTTGTGATTGAGTGTCTCTGTATTTAAGCTATGTGTTCGCATATGAGGCAAAATAGCCTTGTGAGGGTTAATTACATTCAGATTCTGATCTGTCTTATTATAGTGCAGCATCTGTTCTAAGATGTTCTCATTGCCTCTGGGTCTTTCTCTGTGATCTGGAGTTCCGTGTCTATTGATATATGGTTTCAGTGAAATTGCTGGCTCTTTTGCTTTCATGGTTACATATTTGGGTCTGAGTACACTTTGTTGTTCTGGTAATTTGTTTTGGATTTCCTGACTCTTCAAATACAATGAAGGAAATAGATGTCTAACAAAAAAACTCCAGGATGGCTTTGGATAAAACTCTGCTTAAATCTTCCTTTTCTCTTGCAGCACCTAGAATCTTTCTGGAATCTCCACCAAGTGGAGCACTGCATTCTTTGATTTCACTGGAAGCTTCACCAATGGGTACATTCTCTGGCATGGTGACAGGATTCTTTGGATCTGCACTTTTTCCACTTCTTGATCTCTCTGTGCATGACTTTACATTCCCCTCTTGACTGGAGCCCTTCCTGGGATATGGAAAAGTCCCCCAAGTTATTTGTGTATGAGGAGTTTGTAGTTTCCCCTCTGACTCTTTTTCTTGATATTTTCTCTTTCCTACACTGCCCTGCTGTGCTTCAGGTCTGATGCATTTAGCCTTCTGCTGGAGTTGCAGGTCCAACGTGAATTCTTGGGTCAGATGTGGAGCATCTTGCTCATTAATCGATGGCTCCTGTGCTAAACAGCACGGATCCAGGTCTGAGGTATTCCGATGGCTCTCCAGATGACAAAGATGGAACGGAAGGTATGGAGGATGCCATGCAATAGAGTTTTGCTCCTCTTCCTCTCCTTCTTGAACTTTTTCTTCTCCACCACAATATAAAATGGTTTCTTGTTCTTCTTCCTCTTTATCAAGTAACTGGGGCATTTCATATCTATCTCTTTCCTTCACATAGATTTTCTTTTCATTTGGATTTTCTTCTTGTCTATGTGCTGAATGACTGAGCCCTATTCTTATTATATCTTCCTTGGCTTTTAATCTGCTCTCCATTTCCGTAGCAGGAGGTTCACAAATAGTAGCATAAGGGACACTGTGAAACACATCACTTTGTGTATTTTTTATATTGCTTCTAGTCTGATCTTCCAATTCCTTGCTTTCACTTATTCTATAATTCTGGTTAACATATTCTGTAATATTAAGTATGGATGGTATCTTTTCCTTCAAAAATACTGTCTTCTGTACTTTCTTCATTTTTCATACATGCTAATTGCTCACTATTTTCATGCCTTTTGGTTCCTAGTGAAAAGAAAAAATTGATGTCTACAGATTCCAAAGCTGTTTTCATAAAATCCTTTTGTATAATCCCCTTTGTAAAACTGCTTTCAGAATCGGGCTTACTGGTTGGTACCTTCTCTCCATTTGAGACTAGAAGATGGGAATTTTCCAAACTTTTTAACACCTTCATTATTTTTAATCTTCTGTTTGATTCAATTTTGAAAGAGGAAATCAATTTCTCAATCAGTTGTGATGTCATTTCATTTAAAAATGTCTCATACTCTAGATCATGCTGGCCTGATGTTTTTTTATTACTTTTAGCATAAAACTCTGCAATATCAATTTTGTTTGCTTGTGTAAGTGAATCTCTAAGAGACTCCTTATCATTCCAATTTGTTTCTGTTGAAGAACAAGGTGCATTTAGTTCAGTACTGACCATAACAGATTGTTCTATCTGAAGTGAAACTTTTGGTGAAATGTGTTTTAGTCCCTTTTTATTTCTGAAGTGCTGCTTTGTCTTAACAGTATTGCCTAAGTCCCCTGTTCTCTCAGTAGAGTGTGAAGACTTGACTTTCTACATCTGGTGACTTATTTTGCTTTATAAAAAAGTCTTTACATATTATTAAGCCTAGCACAACTTTCCCTAGATTTTTTTTTGGAATACTTCTTAATAAAAGGAAGAACAGGCTTGGAAACAGAAATAAGATACAAAGCTACACTTGATAGGGCTTTTCTTTTCTGCCTTTTAATGGTAAGAAAAAGAGGCACTGAATGATATGGAGAATCCTGCCTTAATTTTGATGAAGCAATTTGTGGCTGTTCCTTTACCTTTATGCTCTTTAGCTGTGGCATTCCTTGAGCAACCAAACATGGCATTACATCAGAAACTAGATGCTTAGCATTTTTGCACTTAGTAGCTGGATTCTGGGTTGACTCTTCAATTTCGTTTGAATCTTGGAACCAAACAGTAGATCGTGCATCATATAAGTGTTTATCAGATTCCAGGATCTTCATCAAATCTTGACACTCAACAGAACATGAGGTATCAGTCAAATGTAGGCTCCTGTCTACATCTTGGACCTGAGAGGACTCTTGCATGCTGCTACAAAATGGTTTCTTCTCTACATCTTGTGGCAGAACCACGCATTTGGCTTCTGTATCATGCTGATTACTGATTGATTCTTGGTTGTCAACAAACTGTTGTCTCCGACAAGTTAATTTGTCTTCATAAAAGCTTTGATTCTTAATCATTTTGTGTCCAGGAAAAGAATTTTGTGCTTCGCGAAAGTAGCTACTTGAACAGAATGTTGTCTCTGAATCATTGATTCTTGAGATTTTGAAAGCAGGTAAGAAATTTTACCCTCAATTGTTACTTGGGATTTGAAAGAAATTTGATTTCTCACAGTTTCTTCAAGAAGTCTGATTTGGTCTCTAGTGAGAAATAGGTGAGCAAAGGGCATGGGGTCACATCTGGAGTTTCATTTTCTTGACTGATTGTAGAGGTCAATTTATAGTTAGAAGAATACATTAAAGTATCAGGATTTTTGGTTTTCAGTATTGAAAACAATTTCCTTGATGAAAACTGCACTGTTTCTTGTTCCTTTTCTGGATGGTCTCGATGGTTCAGGAAAATCTTCTTTACTTCTGTATGAATCATTGACAGGGATGAGTTTCTCCTTCCTTTGGATGACACATGACTTTCACTAAAGTAACTTACGTGGTATTTACTCTCACTGCTAGGAGAGTATGATGAGAATAATGGTGTTTTATCTCGAGATGGAGCTCTGTCTTCAAAAGGACCTTCATTTCTTTTACATATAAGCGGGAAACATATAAGTGATGAAGTCATTGTTCTTTCTGAAAAATCATCAGTTCTGAAAAAATAAGAAAACAAGAGTGTAAATGACTTATCATTTAAGTCATAATTTATATAGGAACTCTCTTCTAGATTCAAGGAAACAATATAAGATAGGAAAATATAGCATGACATAGAAGTAAATTTAAAATTCATTGCCACAAAATGAAATTCCATTCATTTAACAAATTACCAACAAAATTAATTATATTCACACACCGGAAAATGATGGTCTTTTAACTAAACAAAGGCTATACAAGTTTATAGGGTCACAGCTGCAGTCTAAAGATAGTCTATTTTATTTTCCTTTTGTGTCACACCCAGGGATGCTCAGTAGTTACTCCTGGCTCTTCACTCAGGAATTACTCCTAGTGGTACTCAGGGACCATATATCGGATGACAGGGATTGAACCCGGTCAGCCATATGCAAGGCAAACACCCAACTGGCTATGCTATCGCTCCAGCCCTAAAGATAGTCTTTTACAGGGAATATCAGTTTGTTTCTGTTCTCTGTATGAAAAATTTGACAATAAAAATACTCTAGGGGTGAGGGAGGTAGTTTACTGGTAGGATGCATGCTTCATATATAATAGGCTCTGGGCTCAATTTCCAACATGTACGCATAAAGGAATAATAATTGGGAGGGTCACATCTATTGGTGCTCACTCCTCAATCCTAGCTCTGTGTGCAGGGATCACTCCTGGAATGGCTCAGAGGACCAAACAGGGTGCCAGGGATTGAACCCAGGTTAACCGCAAAGCAAAGTAAGCATCCTACTTATTGTACTATCTCTACAGCCCCAATAGTAATATTCTAGTAAAAATTTAGTCAGTACAATAGAATGTATGTTAATGCAGGGAGAACGGTGGAGTCGAAGAGATATGTCCGAGCCAGAGTTTCTTTGTCCTTTTTAGCTATTTCTTTGATGCTCTTGAAGGCATTCCATGCCGCTCTCTTCCTCTTGTGCAGCTCAGGTTTTAAGTCGTTCATCATGTTGACTTCTTGACCGAGGTACACATAAGAACCTATGCCTTATGCCTCACTCAAGTGAAAGAAGGAATCCGGAGCTCTGACCTCCATCACTGTTCCAGAGTCAGGGATGCTGTCTCGTTTGCCAAGGCATCAAAAATCAGATGGGCTGGACATGTAATGCAATTTGGAGACAACCGCTGGACTAGAGCTGTTACCGGCTGGATCCCACGGGATGTCAAAAGACCACATGGCTGCCCACCTACCTACAAGATGGTCAGACTTCTTCATCAAGACCCTGAATGAACGGTTTGAGGCTCTTCGTATTCCTGAAGCAACCAGATGCCATTGGGCTACACTGACACATGATAGGGTCAAATGGAAATGTTACTGGCATTTTCGAGGAAATCTATGAATAATGGGATGTCGTCAAGTGATCAAGTGATATATAAAATTTATATATAATTTATATATAAACAAAATTTACCCAGATGTAAGAATTTTTTTCTAAACATTTACTTACAAAAAATAATTTGAATTATGCCAATTAGAACTTGTAGCATTTTAGGCAAAACTTTGCACTACCTTTTTTGATATCACAAGTGAAATATTCAAGTACCTTAACTAGTCACACATTTAATAATACACAAGAGGCTATAGACACAGTTTTGTTACCTTCTTTGAGACTCCATTTTATGTACCAACCTAAATGGGTCAAGGAATAACCAAAATGATGATAACATACTGTTTCTAGGTGTGTGTGAGGGGTGATTCTGGAAAAGATTGCACTTGAATGAGTAGACCCAGTTAAGGAGATTTGTTCTCTCAATAGATGCAAGCATCATCCAAACAATTAAAGGTCCCAAAAAAAAAACCATACAGTAGAAGAGTGAATTCTCTCTCAAGCAGGAACATCCATCTCCTACCATCATTAGAGATCTTGCCCGATAGGAATGCAGAGCACAGAGCCAGGAGTGAACACTCTAGGTGTGACCTCAAACCCCCAAACCAAAAATAGCTCCTGGATCTGTGGGACTTATCAACAGGGCCCTCTCCACCACTCAAACCTTTGACCTTCCACAGAATCACATCACCAGCTTTCCTGGTGCTCCAGCTTACAGAGAGTCAATTGTGGAACTTCTACACAACCATCTGTGTCAGTTCCTTCTGGAGAACCCTAACACAACTATATATTACACATTAACTCTATTATCATGTTACTTTGACTAACAAGGTCTGATTTACTAAAACAAAATGACTTGGCTCTTGACTCAGTATAGTTTATTCTCAACAGAGCAGGCAAAATAATTACTTTAAAATATGACATAACAGAAAGCATGAAGAGCCCACAAGCGGCTGGGGAAGCTGGAACTCGGCTCGTCCCGGGCCCAGCTGACTATGGGGCCCCTGGGAGGACAGATGGGTTTTGGGAGTGGGCCCATCACCTCTGGGGGTCCCGGAAACAGCCGGATGAGGCTCGCCCACCACACTAGCCACCACCTTCGCTATCCAGACGCTGGGAAACTGCCTCATGACCAGATTAACAGAGCAAAACCAGTTCTAGCCCAGGTAGGGGCTCCCAGAAGCGGGAATCACTGGGAATTCGTCAGATGGAGTCAGGGTCGGCCATTCCCCCCTCCATTTTGTTGAGCCTGGTGGCCCCGCCCAGGAGCTGCCCTGGGGCCACCAGCCATAGCATGAAGAGCAGCTGGGGAAGCGGCTAGGGAAGCTGGAACTCGGCTCACCCTGGGCCCAGCTGACTATGGGGCCCCTGGGAGGACAGATGGGTTTTGGGAGTGGGCCCATCACCTCTGGGGGTCCCGGAAGCAGCCGGATGAGACTCGCCCACCACACTAGCCACCACCTTCGCTGTCCAGACGCTGGGAAACTGCCTCACGACCAGATTAACAGAGCAAAACCAGTTTGAGCCCAGGTCGTGCGGCCAAGCGGCTGCGCAGTCCATTAAAATAGTGGAAACAGTAATGTCCTTTAATGCACTTCATTCTGCAATGTGCAGGAAAGTTTGGCGGGAGGGAGAGATAAAGAGGAGAGAAATGACATACAGAACTCGCCAAGTAGTTGAGGTGTGGGAGGGGGGAGAGAGGTGGGGACATTGGTGATGGGAGATGGGTTTAGGTGGAGGGATGGGTGTTGGAACACTGTAGAACCAAAACTCTACATGAGCATCTTTCAATTGTATGTCTAAAATGGTGTAATAAAATTTGGGGGGGAAAATAATAAAATAAAATAAAATGAAAAAAAAAAATATGACATAACAGGGGTCAGAGAGAGAACACAGCAGGCTGGCACTTGCCTTTGCCCACAGCTCACCTATGTTTATCCTAGTATTGACATGAAAGTGGAATTCTTGTACTAGTGGGTTCTTGAGACTTGTATGTGTTGCAGGACTCCTTTAAAGGCCGCTGCATTTGGCTCAAAACATTAGCATACTAAAGGGCCTAGGTGAGGTGCAGGGAGGGATTACCTAAGGGCATTTGACCCTCCCTGCTTTCCATAACAGTGGGAGGAAGGTCTGAGCTGCAGGGGGTATAAACTAGCCGGTCTGGGGCCCGAGCAATAGCCCAGCGGGTAGGGCATTTGCCTTGCACGTGGCCGGCCCAGCCGGCCCGGGTTCGATCCCTGGCATCCCATATGGTCCCCCGAGCACCGCCAGGAGTGGTTCTTAAGTGCAGAGCCAGGAGAAACCCCTGAGCATTGCCGGGTGTGACCCAAAAAAGCAAAAAAAAGCAAAAAAAAAAAAAAAAAATTAAAAAAAAAATAAACTAGCCGGTTTTCACTCTCTCACGCTTCTTTGTGGGCTCTTGCTAGCTGTGAGCGCTCACCCTCCTTGGAAGTCTTGTCTTCCCCTTTTACAAAGCCTTTACACGTGGTGGTCACCATCTTGGTCTACACGTGGCTGGGGTTCCAGCCTGGAATCCTAAGCACCGGGCTTTTCCTTTTGCTGATTTGTATGCCTGAACCTGTGATAAGTAAAGCCTTTTAAAACTGCATTGGATTCCTGAGTTTTCATCCATTCCTCGCTGGCTTCGGAGGTAGAAGGGAACTTCGCTTCCGGCACTATCGGGGACCCGGCAAAGCGCCCGACAGTATGAAAGATTAACATACTAAATTGAAATGAAGTGAATTTATTATGCAGAAAAGGCAGACGATTCCAGGTCTGTCTCCAGATGTCCAGGCCTCTCTATTATCCATGGACGATGTCCCGGTCCTGTCTCCAATGCTGCCTGGTCTAGTGTACAACCCCCGTTCAGCTTTACCCTACCTGATCTGGTGAGAGGGAGCTGGCAAGAGAGTGAGCGAGTCAAGAGGGGAAGGGGGAGAGCCAGCAAGAGCGCCCCTCTCTGTCTTCTACTTTTCTGAGAGGGAGAGAGAGCCTGGGGCTCCCTTTTCAAATCCTATCCCCTAGGCATCCCCTTTCTGATTGGCTAATTGGCTAAAGTAGCCTTGCATTTTGCATCCTAGCTCCAGCTGTATCAAAGTAACCTGGTGTTCTCCACCCAGCTCCAGCTGTATCAGAGTAAACTAGCATTCTCCACCCTAGCTCCAGTTGTATTAAAGTAACCTGGCGTTCTCCACTCTAGCTCCAGCTGTTTCAGAGTAACCTGGTGTTCTCCACTCTAGCTCAGCTGTATCACATGACACCCCATATAGCCCCATTCTGCATCCAACCAGGAATGATCCCTGAGTTCAGAGCCAGGAATAAGCCCTGAGTAGCATCAGGGTGTGGTCCCAAATTAAAAAAAAAAAGTATGACAGAACACATTCTCCTGTACAAAAATCTACAATTCCTAAATTTAGTTTTGTCCCCTAAAATGGAATTCTGGTGCCAAGGTCAAAATCTTTTTTTGCTTTGTTATGCATGTCATTTCAATTAATTATATGCCTAAGAGGTCATTATAACTGCAGTTTTGAAAGGAAAGAAATGTAGATATAGTGATGACGTCATTTGCCACAGGTTTTCATCATTAAGAGGTAGAACAATGATATAAACCTAGACTTTTAAATTTGAAATTCGTGGTTTCTTCACTTCCACCCTAGAAATCATTTTCCCCTCAACCACCACCCTCCTGAGTTTCCCACTTGCCCTTCCTCCTCACCTTTCAATTACTTTCCCCTAATGAATTCTGAAATTCAATTCCACCAAGGAAGGAATGGAATAATGGTACACAGGGGCTTGATTCTGGAGTTAAAATTCCTCTTGTAGGGCAGTAGCAATAGTACAACTGGTAGAGATTTGCCTTGCATGTGGCGACCTAGCTTCAATCCCTGGAATCCCATATGACCCTTGAGCACTTCCAGGAATAATTCCTGAGTGCAGAGTGAGGGAGTAACCCTTGAGCATTGCGGGTATGACCCAAAAATATAAAAAATCAAAACAAAACAAATAAAAAATACAGCATGTCAGCCTTTGCTTAACCATTTTCAGTATGACTCTGTACAGAATGAATAAAGCCCAAGCAACTCCATAGTAGGGAAGGTGCTCTTTGATCTGACTCCTCTTTACATTCCACTACTCCAAGTCCATCTAGCATGCTGTCAACTCGAAATTAATCCCAATTTATTGCACATCCCCTGCTGATTTTTTTTTTTTTGCTTTTTTGGGTCACACCTGTCAATGCTCAGGGGCTACTCCTGGCTTTGAACTCAGGAATTACTCCTGGCGGTGCTCGGGGACCATATGGGATGCCGGTTCAGGGGATTGAACCCGGCCGGCATAGGCCAGCCGGGGGCACGGCAAACGCCCTACCCGCTGGGCTATTGCTCAGGCCCCCCCCCCCGCTGATTTTTACTTCCTTGCCTCTGTTCATGTCTCAAAATGCCCTTATGCTTTTATTTTTGGGTGGTAACTGGCAGTGCTCAGGAGGTCTGTTAGGGATTGAACCAGGCCCGTGCACTTATCTCCCCTGTACCCTGAAATGTTAGCTAATCCTAACTGCCTTTCCCAGCGAGTGTTCATGCATTCTTTCGAGCTCAGCTCTGACATCATCTTCCTAATGAAGTCATCCCAACTCCAGGAGCTGGCTGAGTACTCATGACACTGCCATCACTATGTGGTAAGGCAATTGCCTCTTACCTAAATGTCTTCGTAAGAATAACACGCATCTAATATAAGATATCTCTGCTCAATGAGAACAGACACTAGCATAAGGTTTGTATCTCAGCGCAAAAACTAGTGTCTATAAAATACTAGACACCTAGTGGTTGTTGAGTGGATTTTCATAAAAAGCAATGAAATGTTAGTAATAACAATGCTTAGTAGACAGTATTTTTTTTTTTTTTACTTTTTGGGTCACACCCAGAAATCCTCAGGAATTACTTCTGGCTCTGCACTCAGGAATCACTCCTGGCAGTTCGGGGGTATGGGATCGAACCCGGGCTGGCACAGCCCAGCCGCATGCAAGGCAAACGCCCTACCTGCTGGACTATCGCCTCCGGCCCCTGTATTTAATATCTACTGTGACACATATTTAGAATGCTGATCAATTCTGATTGTAAATCCTCTTTATGACAATCTTCTAGTACCTGGCTGGCAGTTTGCTTGGACCACAGTAAGTACTAAAGGAATGTTTTCAATTGAAAACGGTTCATCAATAAATGCTGGATATCAGAGGTGACTACAAGAGTATGCCATCGGCACAGCAGAGCCTGGCAAGTTACCCATGTCATATTTGATATGCCAAATACCAGTAACAATTTTAGACCTCATTCCCATGACCTGATGGAATGGTTTGAGGCTCTTTATGTTCCTGGAGCATGCAGATGCCCTTGGGCTCTACTAGCATGAGACAGGACATATGGAGATGTTACTGGTGCCCGTTCGAGCAAATCGATGATCAACGGGAAGACAAGTGATACAAGTGACAAGTGTAGTGGAGATTAGAGCAGGGAAGCTTAACCTTTTAAAGCTACTTGGCCTCCCTCAGCTTGATTTTCCTCACCGTTCAAAACAGTAGTAAGACCACCTAACTCAAAGGATAATTTCAAAGATAGAGGAAAAGCCACAACACAGCTTAGAACAACACAGTCGGTTATTATCAAAAGTAGTTTGAATCACGATGCTCAACATCTGTGGTCCACTACACACAGAGAAAACTCTTTTCCTGTACTTCAGATGAAATGAAAAGTTGAACAAAATTATAAAAGTTTGATTTTAAAATATATCACTTACCTCTCTTCTATAGATGAATCTATTGATGAATTATCTGGAGATAAATGAGAAAAATAAAGTCAGCACCAATAGAAACTCAGACTGACAAGTTTTATACTAAAAAGAATAGAAAATAATTTGTTTACCAAATGTCATGCTTCCCAGACTACTACTGTCTTCACTCTATCTCAAGGGAGATGAGAAAATGTTAGAAAAAATAATAGAAATATAAAAATCCAACAGTTTTATAAATTATTCTTATAAAGTGTGATGTGAAAAACAGAAATCAACCAGTGGCTCCTACCTCCTGGGACTTGGGAGTCCTCTTTTCTGAAAGCACAAGTTTTCTCTGCAAGTATGTGCAAATCTTTATACATACCATCTCAAAAACAATTCCCAGGAAAATGATAAGGACGATCGCAAACCAATTATTTTGAGACGCTTCCGACTCCAGAAATTCCCACAATGCAAGAAATTCATTATCTTTCAGCACACTCAGTATACTTTTAAGGAAATTATATTGTTCTGACATTTTGACAGAAATGGGATAGAGACTGATATCTCATTCGAAATCCTGGATTTTGTATACTCCCAAACAGGAAAGGTTGGTGAGTCCATCTCCTAACCACGTGTGACACTCTGCCTGGGAACTGCTCAATGCTGCTCTGTGTCATCCAAGCCAGCAGTGCTTGCTCGGGGTCCAGGGGATGGAAACACGTGTCACAATGGGTACGGAACTGTCATAAAGGTATCAACTCTGATAATAATTCAAATTCAGGCTAAGGGCTGGATGGAGTTCCAAGTAGTTTTATCTTAATCTATGGGGGGGTCATGCCTAATATTTTTTCTTAGAGTACTCTCACCTTCTGAGTACAAGGTACTTGTGATGCTTCCTAGTGTGAGAATTAGGGTGGGCCAGAGTCCAATTCACATTTACTGTACAGGCAGGCAGTGAGCTTAGAGACAAAATGCAAGATAGCCTATCCTTAGTGAAAATGTCACTCTCCTGGATTCTGAGCATTTCCCTTTGAAGATGCAATTAACATGTCTTCACTTACTCAAGGTGATTTGAGGAAAACGGTATTCTTTTACGCTAGTTTTCTACTCAAGCCCCTTTAAGTATGTAACAAAGTGCACGAAAGGCTTATTTAGCTCTTATCTTCCTGGAGCACTGTGGGTAACAAGACCAAGGACATAACCTACAGTGTACAGTTCACTAGACCATGCCTACAAACATCTATAATCATTATTCAACAGTGATCTCGGGCTTTGTCTTTTGCCAAAGATAGCTCTTCCAAATGCATGGGAGGCATCCAATACTTCTAGAAGAAATTTCAGTGATCCCTGATTTTTCTTGGGACAAATATACTCTCCTCCATGTACACACACAATCTATATTTTTTTGGCTACCTCCTCTTTGAGCCTCACTTACCTGTGCTCATAAATTACTCCTGGCTCTGACTGAGGAATTACTATTTGGGATTGTGGGGATCAAATCCAGGTTGGCCCTTCACTTGATCACTTGAATCCCGTTATTCATCGATTTGCTCGAGCGGGCGCCAGTAACATTTCCATTGGACCCTATCACGTGCCAACGTAGCCCAATGGCATCTGGCTGATTCAGGAATATGAAGAGCCTCAAACTGTTCCTTCAGGGTCTTTACAAGGAAGTCTGACCATCTTGTAGGTGGGTGGCCACGTGATCTTTTGACATCCCGTGGGATCCAGTCGGTAATGGCTCTAGTCCAGTGGTTGTCTCCAAATCGCATTACATGTCCAGCCCATCTGAATTTCGATGCCTTGGCAAACGAGACAGCATCCCTGATTCTGGAATAGCGACAGAGGTCAGAACTCTGGATTCCCTCTCTCACTTGAGTGAGGCGTGATATTCCGAGCATAGCTCTTTCGATTCCTCTCTGGGAGACCCGAATAGCATTCTCATCCTGCTTTCGTAGGGCCCAGGTCTCTGAGGCCTATGTTAATGCAGGGAGAACGGTGGAGTCGAAGAGATGTGCCCGGAGCCGGAGGTTCTTTGTCCTTTTAGCTATTTCTTCGATGCCTTTGAAGGCATTCCATGCCGCTCTCTTCCTCCTGCGCAGCTCAGGTTTTAGGTCGCTCATCATGTTGATTTCTCGACCTAGGTACACATAACTGCTGCATTCAGAGATGTTTGTTCCATTGAGAGTGAATGGGGCCTCAGGAACTAGTTCATTCTTCATGAATGAAGAATGAATGAAGAAGTTCTTCATTCTTCATGAATGAAGAATTCTTTATTCTTCAGCCTACAAGGACCCACCATGCAGAGACCCGCCCTTCAGAGGAGAGTATTTCAAGCCCAGGAATGCTTGAGCCTAAGACACAGGTACACCCGGCAGAGCAGAAACCAGCTTTCCCCGTTGAGCCCCCTGCATTCCATGGACCACGAGAGCAACTTCCGACCCGAGTCCACCATCCCGATGAAGCCTCGGAGGAGCCCAGAGAAACCCCCACACCTTGCTGGCAGCGATCTTCACAATCCACACTGCAGCAGGTAAGATCTCCACCCAGCAGATTAATCCAGTCTCCAGCCTGGCTTGTCAGAAACCCAGCCTACAAGGACCCACCACGCAGAGACCCGCCCTTCAGAGGAGAGTATTTCAAGCCCAGGAATGCTTGAGCCTAAGACACAAGGTACACCCAGTTGGCCTATGCGGGCAAATGCCCTTCCCTGGTGAAATATCACTCTGGCCCCGATTTAAATGATTTTATTCCACTGAGTTTTACTATAAAATCCAATGCAGCTGGCAAAATACTCAAATGTCCTTGCCTCTTGGCATTCTTTATTAACTACCTTAATAGGAGAGTCCGTGACTTAAATAACTCCTTAGCTATCAGCTTTCTGGCATTGAATCACTAACTAGTAAACATTGAACAGTGAACAGCACTTACAGAACTGAAAAGGAACTTGGATGTATCACTCCTGCCAATTGTTTCTGCCGAGATGGCGCTTCTGCTCCCTCCTGCAAGGCTTTCTCACCTTCACTACTACCTACTAATAAGGCTACCTCCAGGAGTCACTCCTGAGTAGAGCCAGGAATAGCTGGAGAACTGTCAGATGTGGTCTGCCCCCACACCTCACAAAAACAACCACATGATCCAGCAATTCCACTCCTAGGTATGAATCCAAAGAACACAAAAACATGTTTGGAAAAAATCCCTCATGCCCATTATGTTTACTGTGGCACTACATACAATAGCCAACATTGGACAACTCAGAAATCAATGACATATGATTGGATTAAAAATATGGTCTCTATAGTAGCATACTGTCATGAGAAAAGATGAAATCTTGCCTCCTGGAGCAGCACTGAACTACGAGGGGTAAGGGAAATAAGGTAAGCTTGTTAGGAGAAAAACAAACATCAAGTCCTCTCTGATCTGTAGCTCTAACAAACCCTTTAGCTCTGTCCACAAAACCAAGACTGCCAAGGGAAAGGTGTGGGCTAAAAGGGTCCAAGGAGGTGTGGCAGACTTAGTGTGTGTAGCACACTGTACCCTTAAAACAGTTACTCTCTTGCAAGCCCATGTTGCTGCGAGAGAATAAAAGAATACTGCTGCAAAGAAAGCCTCTTCAACAAATGGTGCTGGGAAAACTGGGCAGCTACGTGTAAAAAATGAACTTAGACCTCCTTCTAATGCCATGTACAAAAGTCAGATCAAAATAGATTATAGATCTCAACATCAGACATGAATCTATAAGGTATATCAAAGAAAACATAGGAAAAACACTCTACGACATCGAAAATAAAAGCATCTTCAAAGATGAAACACCACTGACAAAGCAAATGGAAGCAAAGATAAACAAATGGGATTATATAAAATTGAAAAGCTTCTGCACCTCAAAAGAAACGGTGACCAATATACAAAGACAATCCACAGAGTGGGAAAGAATATTCACCCTATAACCCATCTGACAAGGGGTTAATATCCAGGATACATCAGGCACTGGTAGCACTTCACAAGAAAAAACAGCCAACTCCATCAAAAAGTGTGGAGAAGAAATGAACAGAAACTTCCAAAAAGAAGTTCGAATGGCCAAGAGACATATGAAAAAGTGCTCTTCATTAATCATCAGGGAGATGCAAATCAAAACAATGCGGTTCCATCTCACACCACAGAGACTGGCACACATCCAAAACAGCAAGAACCGGTGCTGGCGTGGATGTGGGGGAAAAGGGACTCTCATCCACTATTGGTGGGAGTGCCGTTTGGTTCAGTCCTTTTTGGAAAACAATATGGACATTCCTCTGTAAACTAGATATTGAGCTCCCATTTGCTCCAGCAATACCACTTCTGGGAATATACCCTAGAGACCCAAAAACACATGGCAGAAACACAATCTGTACTTCGTTATTCATGGCTGCACTATTCACGATAACTAGAATCTGGAAACAACCTAAGTGCCCGAGAACAGAGGACTGGCTAAAGAAATTGTGGTACATCTACACTATGGAATACTATGCAGCTGTCAAAAGAGACATTATGGAATTTACCCGCAAATGGATGGACACAGAGACTATCATGCTGAGTGAAATTAGTCAGAAGGAAAAGGACAGATATAGAATGACTGCATTCATTCACTGTATCACTGTCTTCCCGCTCATCATCAATTAGCTCCGAATGGGCACGGTAACATCTCCATGTCCTGTCACATGCAAGTAGAGCCCAAGGGCACCTGCTTGCTCGAGGTACATAAAGAGCTTAAAACCATTCCATCAGGTCATGGGAATGAGGTCTACAATTGTTACTGGTATTTGGCATATCAAATACAACACGGGTAGCTTGCCAGGCTCTGCCATGCGGGTAGCATACTCTGTAGTCATCTCTAAATCCAGCATTTATTGATGAACCGTAAGGCGCAAGTGGACGCGCGAGCCAGACTGTGATAGGCTGGTCTGCTGGGTGGAGTTCTGACGAGGGGGAAGTCCGGATGTGGAAAATGGAGGCCCTCATGGAGTGGGGGTCTTCTGGCTTGTTGCAAGGCTCTGCTGGGGTGGCGGGCCAGGGCTAGAAACCGCCATCCCTCCCGGGCGCCTCGTGAGCAGCTGGGCACAGGGAGAGCCAGTAGCAGCTCTGCTCCATGTCTGTGAGTCTCTGGATCAGCATACCTGAGCCGGATTTAAAAAAGACTGCTGCAGGGTGGCTCTCCATGAGCTGGGCTGTGATAGGCTGGTCTGCTGGGTGGAGTTCTGACGAGGAGAAGTCCGATGTGGAAAATGGAGGCCCTCATGGAGTGGGGGGTCGTCTGGCCTGTTGCGAGGCTCTGCTGGGGTGGTGGGCCAGGGCTAGAAACCGCCATCCCTGCATTCATTAATGGGATATAAATAGATACCAGTGTTTTACCAAGTGTGGGAAATGGTAATGTCAGACTAGAACTCACCATTGAATATACACAAAGAGACTTAAATGATAAACTCTAAATATCTGCAGGGCTAGCCACAATGTTTAAAAAAGAAGAGGGAGATGCAGAGACAGAGAGAGATAGGAAGAGAAAGAGAGGAAACGGGGGTACCTTCTATTGAGGCAGCCTGGGGGTGGGCAGGAGAGGATGTGGGTACATTGGTGGTGGGAATGGGGCACTGGTGGAGGGATGGGTGCTGGAATACCGTATTACCAAGAACCAATTATGAACACCTTTGTAATTGTATGTCTCATGGTGGTATAATAAAAAATGTAAATCCCCACCCCAAAAAAATACTGTTGCACACTCTAATGTAGACAATGAAAACACCAATGTAACAAATTCAAATGTTTAATATTTTCTTAAAACATAACTATATTAATGAAAATAAATTATATTTAGACCACCTTCAATATTTGTACATCATCATTATATAACATTGCTCTCCAAAGACATCTCGTAAAGGACATTAATTCGCAAACATGTTTCAAAAAATAGGGGAACATCAAAGAACATTAGCTTGAACTATATCTCATTATGCTGAGAAGTATGCCTTTCGAAAAATCAAATTAACTGTATTTGTATGCAAAATAACAAGGTTTCTAACTAAAGACAATTATTTCTTGTCCATTTCAGTGATTTTCTGAATCCAAACCAAAATCTGTGTGTTAATTTCTCTGAAAACATCGTTTGTTGATCGCCCTTTCACTGCCATGGAGTGATTTGCCTTCTCAATCCAATGGATTTTATTAGGAGCTTGCATTTTCTGGGCGCACTTTCTCCAACAAGTTCTAAAGGAGAAGAAAAGTAGACTAGTGAAAAGATTATTTCTCTCACCTTTTCTCATGGGCTTCCACTTACTAAATATCCATTACAAATCTACTTTTGGGGCAAAGAGACCATGCAGGGTTAAGGCGCTTGCCCCGAAAGCAGCATACTCAGGCCAATCCCAAGACAGCATCTGACCTTCTGAGCATCTACAGGAGTGATCCCTGGGTAAAACCCTGTGTAAAGAGTAAGCACCGAGTGGGTGGTCCAAAAGTCCAAACAAAAAGTAAATAGAATGAATACAGAAGACCTGTCACAGAAAACAGAAAACCAATCTACTCTACAGACTATTTTTGGGGTGCAGGGGTGGGGTACTCAAAAGTAACCACAGGTGGTGCTCTAGAACCATGTGCAGTGCTGGGGATGGAACTGGGGTTGCACATTCAAAGAAAGCATGTTAGCCCTTGTACTAATTCTCTATAGACAACTTTTTTTCTTTTTTGGGTCACACCTGGCGATGCTCAGAGGTTACTCCTGGCTCTGCACTCAGGAATTACTCTTGGCGGTACTCAGGGGACCATATGGGATGCTGGGGATCGAACCCGGGTTGGCCGTGTGCAAGGCAAACGCCCTACCCACTGTGCTATTGCTCTGGCCCTATAGACAACTTTTGAAACAACATATTGTAGAAGAAAATGTACACAGAAGTAACAAGTCCCTGTCTCCCAAACACAGTAATATAAAAAAACAGGTATTAGTACTGATGATAGTTAAAAACTGGAGCAAAAATCTAAAAACCCAAGAAAATAATTGTCAGAATATTTTTTTTCAGGTTCTTGGAAAAAATAAGTCAAATTGCATTTTATTTTGGACCACAGCTGGGGGTGGTGGTGCAGAGGAGGAGAGTGGGAGAGGGGGGGAGGGGGGAAGGAGGGGGGGAGAAAACATATAGGGACGGAACCTGAGACAACTGTGTGCAAGGCATTGTGCTCTATCAGCTGTACTATTGCTCTGGCTCCTCAAATCAGTAGTTTTAAAGAGATTGAACTGTGCAAAGTAATAGCTACACCCAAGACATTTTTCATTCCCTTTCTCTCATTCACACAAACATCAAGCTACAATTCACCTTTTCACACATTTCATCTGCTGAACCTGACACAAACAGTACGGGATCTCTTATACGAAAGAGGTCTTCATCTCTAAGCTTATGCTGCTGCTCGGACGGTGCAGTGGGTAAGAAATACAAATGAGACCTCCGAACAAAATCGTCAGCATCATCTGGCTCAGTATGACACATTACGGAAGCTGCTGCTCTGGAGCCCATTGAACGACCTAAAATGAATTAAAATTAAGTTGTCTGAAATAAAAACACACATAAAGGAGTGATGATGACAGTAAGTACTAGCCTCTTAAAAGTGGCTATCAACAAGTTGCAATACTCAAAATGTTTATCTACTGCTAAGAAATCATCCGAGTCAAACCAAGGAGAGAAAAAGCAATTATTTTACTAATGAATATAAAAAAAAGAGATCAGGCCACATGTTACAGATGGTGAACTGGCTATAAATTAAGGGAGAAACTAGTTTACAAGAAATATGGTTTATATTTAAACTTGCTTTAAATAAACTAATGTCAAGGAAGTGATATACCAAAACACAAAATATCCTTAAATTAGCCTGTTAATTATCGATTATCTATTCCTATATCAGTATCATTAGATTTAAAAACAAGTAGTGATAAATATTGCACTCACCTCCAAGGAAAACACCTGCAAGTTTGTATTCTGCTGAGGTCTTTAGGTAATTCTAAAAAAACACAAAACAAAAAACCCACAAAATGACCAACACTTGTCCACAAAATAGTCTACTAGAAAACCAACATGTTTCTCAACATTACTGGAAAAGAAAAATCTTTGCAAAGACAACCACAAAATCTTACATTTTTCTGAAAAAAAGTACCCAGAGTTTTGCTATTATAATTATGCCTTCGATATCAAATATTATATTGGGCAGTATCAGCAAAATATCACAGACATCTACAAATATTCAATCAAGTATTAATTTTCTTAATATGTGGAAAGGTAGTAAAAAACTTCTAAAACATAATTAAAAATATATCTACTATAAAGCTCTGAAAAACTTTAGCAAGTGCAATATTATCCAAAATTTGCTTATTTCATGCAGGAATTGAGTATGTTTCTAAATACATAAAGCAAACAGTGTTGTATTTATACATTCACAGTGCAGTTGGAAAAATATCCAGAGGTATAGCCAATTAAAGAATCTGATCTTAAGAAACTTCCCTTGGCAGTATCAGGAAGAACTTTTATGCTGTGGCATTCATCTCCATGGAAACTGAGAGCCAAAAAAAAAGGGGGGTATCTAGCTACTAAACAACCTTCATATACTGTGGAGAGTTTTTTTTTTTTTGTTTTTGAGCCACAGCTATGGTGCTCAGGCTTACTCCTGGTTCTGTGCTCAGGGATCACTCCCTGGCAGGCTCTGGGGATCTAACCCAGACTGGAAATGTATAAGGCAAACGCTTTTTTTTTTTTTTTGGGGTCACACCCAACAATGTTCAGGGGTTAATCTCCCTGGCTCTGCACTCAGGAACTCCCTGGCGGTGCTTGGGGAACCATATGAGATGCTGAAGATGGAACCCAAGGTGGCGCGTGTTGTGCTATCACTCCGGGCCCCAGGCAAGCGCTCTATATGCTGTACTATCTTTCTGGCTCAATGAATTGAGTTTTAAGAATATCAAAAAGCTGGGGCGGAGCGATAGTCCAGCAGGTAGGGTGTTTGCCCTTGCACGTGGCCGGCCCATGCAGGCCCGGATTCAATCTCCGGCATCCCATATGGTCCCCCGAGCACCACCAGGAGTAATTCCTGAGTGCAGAGCCAGGAGAAACCCCTGAGCATTGCAGGGTGTGACTCAAAAAAAGAAAAGAAAAAAAAAATTAAAAAGCTCTAAATTTGGGGTGAAGGTGGTTCCAGGAATCAAATCCAGCACTCACACTTGCAAGTTCTCTACCACTGAGCTATACATCCCTTGCCCTAAAAGATTTAATTAAACCAAATTACCACTAAAATATCTTAAATTTATTAATAGAAAATAGTTTTCTTACCAAAACTGATTTATATGCCTTAATTCTATGTACAATATTAAGGCCTTTACAGGTAAATCTCAGGCAAAAAAAGCCATGAGAAGCAAGATGGGATGCCAGTGACATCAAATGAGGCAGATTCATATCTCCTGATGCTCCATGTGTAAGAATTATTCCATATGTCAAGCTCTTGTTAGGTACCAAACAAAGAGCATCTAGAAATTTATTTCCAAAAAAGGTATTTTTAATTTAACCTGTAATTAAAGACAATAAAGGATTAAAAGTTACTTTCTTGCCTATTCAAACTGAATGTGTGCACACATACACATCACACACACACACACACACACACACACTGCTCTGTGAGACCCACGATTCAAGTCATTATTTTCAATAAAAACCAATGGCACAGCTAATTTTTAAGAGACAGTTACTATGTGTCAGGAACTGTGATAAGTGTTTTATATGTCTTAACTCATTTAACTTTCAATGTGTCAAGTATTATCAGCATTGCATTGCCAGAAGCAAATGCTGAGGCACAGCAGGTTAAACTACATGCTCAAGGTTAGAGTCGCTAGCTAGTATTTCAAACAGTCCTATGTTTGGACCTTTATTTTTATTTTTGGGCTGCACCTGGTGTGTTCAAGGCTTGTTCCTGGTTCTGTGCTCAGGAATCATTCCTGGCAGGGTCAGGGGACTGTATGAGGTGCTAGAGATTGAACCTGGGTCGACTACATGCAAGGCAACTACGTTACCCTTTGTATTATCTCTCCATCCCCCAAAGTCTTTACTCTTAACCAAAAGCTGGACTGTTTTACAGTCCAAGATGAAATCCCAGAAATTACCCTAGAACTATATGTTTCAGGAAAAGTAAGAGCCCCGAAAAATGGGAAGTATATGAAAGTATGTATTACCTCTGTAAGACTCATTTTCACTGTTGAATAACAAACTTAAAGTGCATTACATCTACGAAGCAAAGGACATCTCCCTGAAATGGTTCTCTGTGAAAGATGGGTTGGCACGCATGGACATAAGAAGACTGAGTAAATTCAGGAGCTAAAATAAACATATTTAGAATTAGTACTCTAAGAACCGGTATATTTAAATGTGCATTATTTGATTATTTTCATGGTTTCTATGAACACTCAGAACTGATTATAGAGCCAAGTAAGGGGCTGACTGATATTACAGAAGACAAAGCAAAGGACATAAAAGCCTGAAGTTTGTGTGTGTGTGTGTGGGGGGCAATACCAGGGTACTATATAGAGTGCCAGGAAACCAAGTTGGCTGCAAGGCAAGCACCCTAACTGCTGGGATGATCTCTTTGGCCCTGAAGGAAATCCTTATCTAAGTAGAATGGTGGGCCTTGACACAGATGTGCATACATATACAGCTGAAAATTTTTCTCTCGTTTTTTTCCCTCAACTACCTTTCTCTTATTTTCAGCTTAATCTAACTCACTGGTCATTCTTGTTCCTATATCTTCCTCCCTCCCTCAAATAAAAATGTATCTATCCATACCCTGTCACATGCCTCTGCAGAGTCCCAGCAGACAGCACATACATGGCCCTGACTGACTTTGGGCTCGGCTATGTGACTTGCTTTATTTAATAGAAGATACATAGAAGAATCCTCTTCTGACCTGGGGCATGGGAATTTTTATAATAGCTATTTTTAATTATTGCCATATTTTAAAAAAAAGGGTTCGCTTCAGGCATAAATTTTAATTTTTTCAGCCTGGGTCTCAAAATGAAGATACATAGAGCAGGTAGGAAATCAAACTGGTTTTGCGCATAGCCTAATCCAGTCAGGATCTAAACCACTAAGGCAGTATGAAATGCTGACCTGAAGAACCAAGAATACCAAGTTTTTATAAGTCACTAAAAATTCAGGGTTGTTATGTAGCATTGCTTTTTGCCTCAAGAAATCTTTTATTATCATTCAGGTTTATCAGCATAAGGATCTCCACTTTCCATCTATGGTTCACAGATCAAATGTTAGCAAAAAAGAAAAAAGAAAACAACTCATTCCACCTTTTTGTGGTGCCACCCACATCTCCTCATCAAAGGCAACCAGTATCACCGGACTCTGCTATCATTTTATTTTTTCATTTTATATATAGATTTTTTTTGGTTTTGGGGTTACATACAGTGAAGCTCCTACACGCAAAATATGCTGAGCTGTCGCCCCTGCAGCACATCTCTCCTTTTGCTTTTACACACTGATGATGCATATTTTGGGGGTACAGTAACACTCCCATCTCCTCCTCTTATATTGTGGAGAATCTTTTTGCTTTTATCCAAACAACTTCACCATTATTCCCTGTGGGGCCACACCCAGCAACGTTCGAGGGGTTACTCCTAGTGGTACATGGGGGACCGTATGGGATGCCAGGGGTTGAACCTGGGTTGCTCCTGTGCAAGGGAAAACGCCCCTACTCACTGTACTACCACTCCAGTTCCCTTTCTTCAAATTCACAACTAAAAAACATTCTACAGAAGAACTGTACAATTTCACCATCTATTAATGAACACCAAGACTGTCTAATCTCTTGCTCATATACTGCAGCGAGTGGTATGCATTACAGTTGTTTTTCACACAGTTTAGGTAAATGTATGAAGATAACTTTCTGGGAAGAGCTGTGCCAAGTGTAAGGCTCACCTGCAAGATTTCAAGAAATATATTTTTTGTACATAGGACAAAACATTGAAATGAAATAAATGTCCCTTCCTATTCCTTTCTCCAGCAGCCACAAAGTCCCTTTCCCTTTCCAAAAGTAACAAGAGTGACTAACATGTAGAATTCATTCCTGTGAGTCTAAGTCTGTCTATGTGTACAGAATTCCCTTTGGGCATGGTTTTTATGAACCCATAGTGTGTGCATGCACTTGAATCATGTGCACTGAGGTTTTGTGTATTGGGGATATGTGTAGTGGATATGTATGTAGTGTGTATGTGCACAGGGGTGCATACAATAGGATGTCTGCATACTGGGGCTGTGTTGTGTACAGGGTATGTGTATGGGTCTGTTGAAGGGGATGTGTGTACAGTGGTATGTATGGGGCTATGTGCATACTGGTGTGTATGGGTGTCTATGAGTGTCTGTGTGTATGGGGGCAGGTGGGGGAGTTGTATATCGGGGTATATGTGTATAAGGAATATGTGTATGTACTGGAGAGTGCATATGGCTGTCTGTATGGATATGTATATGGGGGGGTATGTGTGTACTAGAAGTGTGTGTATGGTGTGGTAGCGTGTGTTCTGGGGGTGTGTATGGGTGCATGTATGAGCTGTGTACTGGGGTGTGTGAACAAGGATGTGTGTGTATGGTGGTGTCTGTATGAGTGCATGTATGGAGGTATGTGTGTAGCGGGGGATGTGGGGGTGTGTATATGTGTGGAATTGTGTACTGGGGTGTATATATAGAATGTGTGCAAACGTATGCATATGGGGGGCGTAGTGGAGTGAGCATGGCAGGTGCCTGTGTATGGGTGTGTGGAGGGCTATGTGTAGGGGGCTGTTGTGTACTAGGGGTGTGTGTATGGGGGAGGTGTGTGCACGGGAGTGTGCTGTGTGTGCACGTGGAATTCCGTTATCCGAATCTTACGTGCGCCAGCCCTCCGCCTCCTCGGCCCCATTCATCCTCGCGGCCCTCACGCCGGTTCCTGAGGAACGTCCCCGAGCGAGCGAGGTTCTGGATCCCCTCGGGGCCCCCAGCCCGGCCCCGGCCCCAGCGGGGCGCCTTCAAGGGACCCCGCGGCCAGCCGCGCCCGGTCCAGAGAAGCCCCCTGGCCGCGCCGTCGCCCCGCCCCCTCGCGCTTCGCGGAGACCGTCCCCGACGGCCGCCCGCGCGCCGCTCCAGCCCGCCGGGGCTCCCTCAGGCGCGGGGACCCTCAGCTCGACGGCTCGCCGAGTTCCCCGCCGCCGCCGGCTACAGCGGCGCGGCCGCCCGAGGAGACCCGCTTAGGCGGCAGCGGCGCGGCCGTCCCCGCCCCTCAGAAACGGCCGTTGCTCGCGGGACCGACCCGACGCCTCACGGCCGCCAGCCCGCTCCGTCGCGGGGTCGCCCGGGCAGCCGCGTCCCCTCCGCGGCGGGCCCCATCGTCACCGCCGCACTCACCCGGTCCCGGGAAGCGGCCGCGACGCCCTGACGGCCCCTCACGCCCCTCAGGAAGCAAACTGCCACGATCGAAGGGGCCGCCGCGCCGCCGCCGTCCGCGCGCCCCCACGGCGCATGCGCGAGCACGCCCGCCCCCCCCCAGCAGCGCCGCCCCTCGCGGCCCCGCGCGGGGCACGCTGGGAGCGAGTGTTTTTCCGCAGCCCTGGAGCTGTGCTCAGCCGGTTCCTCCTGGGCTCCTGCCGCTGCCGAGCCTCGCTCCTTGCGTGCGGTGCAAGGGCAGGGGGCCCAACTCGTGGACTCGCTTGCTCACTCCCCAGCATCATTGCAACCATCTTGCAGTGGATTTGCTCGCTGGCCATCCGTGCAGGATGCTGGCAGCCCCTCCTCGATTTCCCAGCCCAGTGCACGCACCCGACAGCACCTGGGCTGCCTTAAAGGCGCAGGAACTTGAAGGGTCTGGTTCCCGGTCTCGTCGCTGCATCCAACGGGCCGGGCCCCTCTCTCGTCCTGCTGTAAACCCTTCTGCTAAAACGCCACCAGATGCTCTTCTCATCTCGTCAGGGCCAAACCCAAACACCTTGGGTATCTACCTCTATTTCCTCTCTGTCGGGGACTCCGAAACCCAAACACCTTGGGTATCTACCTCTATTTCCTCTCTGTTGGGGAACGCCGCCGGGGTCCCCGACAGTGTCGGACTGGGGTTCTCTTCTACCTCCAAGGACGCCGGGAGAACAGATGAAAACTCACGAGTCGGTGCAGTTCCAAAAAGGCTTTTAATAGTACAAAAGCTCTTCCACAGCACTCCAATATAATGAACAAATTTTAGCTCTGGTCTGAACTTAGACCATACAAAAGAGCCTAAGTCTCCCACCAAAGAGAGAGGATCTCACCCGAGCTGAGTCCTACCCAGAAGAAGGAGCAAAAGGCCAAAGAGCAAAAGCCATAAGCCAAAAGCCGCAAGGCTGAGGAGCCAAAAGCCGAAAGCTAAACGGCCCAAAAGGCAAAAGTGAAGGGGCCTCAAGTCAGCCCCTTATATACACCAAAGTAATCCAATCAGGAGGGTTATGTCAACAAAGAACTCTAAACAGAGTGTAGTGCCACACCCTATTGCAGGTATAAACAAAGGTTATCACTTGATCACTTGATCACTTGAATCCCGTTACTCATCGATTTGCTCGAGCGGGCGCCAGTAACATTTCCATTGGACCCTATCACGTGCCAATGTAGCCCAATGGCATCTGGTTGATTCAGGAAAATGAAGAGCCTCAAACCGTTCCTTCAGGGTCTTAACAAGGAAGTCTGACCATCTTGTAGGTGGGCGGCCACGTGATCTTTTGACATCCCGTGGGATCCAGTCGGTAACGGCTCTAGTCCAGCGGTTGTCTCCAAATCGCATTACATGTCCAGCCCATCTGATTTTCGATGCCTTGGCAAACGAGACAGCGTCCCTGATTCTGGAATAGCGACGGAGGTCAGAACTCCGGATTCCTTCTCTCACTTGAGTGAGGCGTGATATTCCAAGCATAGCTCTTTCGATGCCTCTCTGGGAGACCCGAATAGCATTCTCATCCTGCTTTCGTAGGGCCCAGGTCTCTGAGGCGTATGTTAATGCAGGGAGAACGGTGGAGTCGAAGAGATGTGCCCGGAGCCGGAGGTTCTTTGTCCTTTAGCTATTTCTTCGATGCCTTTGAAGGCATTCCATGCCGCTCTCTTCCTCCTGCGCAGCTCAGGTTTTAGGTCATTCATCATGTTGACTTCTCGACCTAGGTACACATAACTGCTGCATTCAGAGATGTTTGTTCCATTGAGAGAGAATGGGGCCTCTGGAACTAGTTCATTTCTCATGAACATAGTTTTCTTCAGATTCAGCTGTAGACCTACCTTTCCACATTCTCGGTCAAAGTCAGCCAGCATTTGTGCCGCTTGGCTAATGTTTGGTGTTATTAGAACGATGTCATCAGCGAAGCGGAGGTGGTGTAGTTGCCGACCATCTATCTTCACTCCCATTCCTTCCCATTCTAATTGTCTCATGATGTTCTCGAGGGTGGCACTGAAGAGTTTTGGTGAGATGGTATCACCCTGTCGAACCCCTCTTTTGACATCAATGATCACTTCTTTGTAGAATGGTGAGATCCTGGTGGTGAATCCATAATACAGCTCACGAAGGATCTTGATGTATTGGGTTTGAACACCCTGTTTGACTAGGGCTTCGATGACTGCTTCAGTTTCCACAGAATCAAAGGCTTTCTGTAAATCAATGAACGTGAGACAGAGCGGCATCTTGTACTCCCTACAAACCTCAATGAGCTTGGTTACTGTAAACAAAGGTTATGCCAAGGTCTAATCCTTTCTACCAAGATTACCTCTTATGTAAAACACTGGAGAGAGAGGGGGGCTGGTATAAACTAATACATCTTAACTTCATGAGCTTCATGTAATCTAGATGTGTTGCAGGACTCCTAAGGGCCGCTGCATCTGCTCTGGATTGCCTCCCGCAAATCACTCCGTAGATAAGGGGGTAGTCTAAATGTGGCAGTTTATCTGACCATGTATGCTGTACTAGCTGGTATAAATATTCTCCCATGCTACCACAATCATCGTGGGACTAGCTAGATCTTACCAGCATATTAGCCTGGCCACGTAGGACACCTAAGTAATTAGACCAGAGAGAAATGCTATTTGCTTCCAAGCAAACAAGCATGGCTCCCTGATATACTCAAAGGCAACTAAAATATAAAACTACAATGAAGTAGAGGAGACTTGTGAAGGCTTGGAGAAATATTTAACTGGCATTGGTGTTGGTCTTTGGTACAGAGACATGCCATCTCAGAAACCCCCTTCTCTACACTACAAAGGCATTCCCAAGCAGATTTCGGCTCAAAACATTAGCACAGTAAAGGCCCTAGGTGAGGTGCAGGGAGGGGATTACCTAAGGGCATTGGACCCTCCCTGCTTTCCATAACAGTGGGAGGAAGGTCTGAGTTACAGGGATATAAACTAGCCGGTTCCTGCTCTCCCTGCCTTCTTCCTTGTGGGATCTCTCCTTGTGAGCGTTCATTCCCCTTGGAAGCTTTTACACGTGGTGGTCGCCATCTTGGCCTACACGTGGCTGGGGTTCTAGCCTGGAATCCTAAGCATCGGGTTTTTCCTTTTGCTGATTTGTATGCCTGAACCTGTGATAAGTAAAGCCTTTTAAAACTGCATCGGATTCCTGAGTTTTCATCCGTTCCTCGCCGGCGCGAGGTAGAAGGGAACTTCGCTTCCCGGCACTGTCGGGGACCCGACGGAGCGCCCGACATAGATGTATCTAGATAATAATAAGGTCCTTATTATTATCTGCACCAGGGTGATTCTGAGTATCTTGTTCTCGTGTACTGAAAGGGTCACACTCGCCTGCTTAGAGCAAACTAGTATGATCCTTCCTATAGTCTTCCTATAGTCTCAGTGTAGCCAGGGTAGTAGTCTCCTGGTAAATTCTAACTGTCCCACGCTGGGTGCAGTGGGTATAAAGAGGAGCTGTGCCCAATCTAGAAAACTTAGAAGTCTTAGTAGATGTATAAGTCAGAAGTTATTCAATCAAGGTGACTTCTGTAACTGCCACACCCTCTAGCAGTGTTTACATAGAAGAGAGGTCTCATTAGAATGAACCTTGACTTAAATAAGATTAAGCTGGGAGTGGGCTCTCTCAGAGGGGTGGGTAGAATATTTGTGGTAGTTTGGAGGTAAATCACACAGAGGCCGCAAGCAACGGGAAAGCTGGTTTCTGCTCTGCCGGGTGTACCTGTGTCTGACGGGAGTGGGCAAAACAACAAAACTCCCAGAATAGCTAAACCTGTCCTCCAACACCTCTCCTCTCGCTCTTCTGCTTTCCTCGGCTCTGGGCCTCATCTGTCTGCCCCCTGGCTCTGGACTCTCTTAGGACAATCAATAAATGCTCGAGATTAGAGGTGATTATGGCAGAGCCTGGCAAGTACCCGTGTTGTATTTGATATGCCAAAAACCAGTAACAATTATAGACCTATTTCCCATGACCTGATGGAATGGTTTGAGGCTCTTGATGTTTCTGGAGCGAGCAGTTGCCCTTGGGCTACACTAGCATGTGACAGGACGTATGGAGATGTTACAGGTGCCTGCTTGAGCAAATCGATAATCAATGGGAAGACAAGTGATACAAGGGGAGGGCGGAGGTTGGGCCACACCCTGTGGCGCTGGTGCCCAGGGGCTATTCCTGGCTTGCTCCTGCAGGTGCTCAGGGGACCATGGAGAGTGTGGAGTGCAGGAGATCTAAAGGGATCTTCATGCAAGGCAACAAAAGCACATTAACCCCTGTACTAACTCTGTGGCCCCCAAATCGAAGTTTCCTTTACTACCTCCTTGCCTCCTCATTTTTTTAGCTACCCTTGAAAGACAACTTATTTACAGAGTACAAGTCAATGATTTTTGGTCCATTTGGAGCCATCGCCCTTCGCCCTGATGCCAGGGAAGAAAGCATACTTCCTTCTCTCCCCTCCCACCCACCACCTGCCCCTGATCTAACCCCTCACCCCAGGCAACCTCTTACATACTATGCTTCTAAAGGTTTGGAGTTTTACAGGACATTTTGTACAAACGGCACATGGTAGTTGGTTTGGCAACTTTGAAGATATTTTTGAAGATATTTGCTTTTTCCCTTAGAAAAATATCTTCAAGGTTCATGCATATTGTAGTAGCTATACGCTACTTCTTACGATTCATTTCTTTTTGAGGCAGAGATCATTAAACTATTTGGCTATACCATGTTAAAATCCAATTTCCAATTGATAGACGTGTGGGTTGTGTACTGTCTGATGGTTTAAATAGCACTGTTCCAATATTCAGAGAAATTGAGGATACTGTGAGGATGGAGATTTGAAGGTGCTGAACTTCTAGCTGGAAGACAGGAGGAAGGAGCCAGAAGTGTCAGAAATGCAGACGGAGGCAGGAAAAGGCAAGTGCCCCAGTGCCCAGAGGAAGACTAGCCCTTCCTTCATGTTCTTTCACAAGCAACACTCGTTTCACTCTATGACTGGCAGAACTATTAGACAACAAATCTGTATTGTTTCAAGCCACTAAATTTGTGCTAATATAAAAACAACAGGGAACTAATGAAAAAATGTTTGGATTGATGGTAAAATTTGCTTTTCATGTAACTTTCATTTCACATCCCCCAAATATGTAATGTTTCTGCTTTTGATTTCTAATCTGTTTAAAAGCTTATTTATTCTGGGTCGGAGCCATAGCCCAGCGGGTAGGGTGTTTGCCTTGCACACAGCTGGCCTGTGCATCCCATATGGTCCCCGAGCACTGCCAGGAGTAATTCCTGAGTGCAGAGCCAGGAGTAGCCCCTGAGCATTGCCGGGTGTGACCCCCAAAAAAAAAAAAAAAAAAAGCTTATTTATTCATTGCTTTTTTTTTCGGTCACACCCGCAATGCTCAGGGGTTACTCCTTGTTCTGCACTCAGGAATTACACCTGGTAATTGAGGGACCAAATCAGACCAGAGATTGTATCTAGTTTGGCTGTGTGTAAGGCAAATGCCCTACCTGCTATACTATCACTTCAGCCCTTAAAAACATTTTAAATCATTCTTAGCTTAGAGGTGGTTACTCAAATTTGGCCAATGGGCTGTAGTTTATAATATCCTGAATTAGATATTAGCACTCTTAATCATGGCATGTATAATGATGACAATGGAGTTACGTTTCTGAATGAGGGTATTGTTAATATAATTCATTATGGTTATTGTAAAAAAAAAACAAATTAAAGCATGTACATTTAAGTAGACACCTAAAATGCATTTGATAAATTTAACTTCCTTTCCTTTCCCCCTCTCTGTTCCCTTTCTTTTTTACTTTTCTAATTGAGGTGGTTACTGAGACCACATACTCTTGACTGTGGGGCTCACACTCTACCTCCATCCAAATTACTAGTACAATGAAATTTTAGTATACTAATCTCTTGATCACTTGACATCCCGTTATGCGTCGATTTGCACAAGTGGGCACCAGTAACATTTCCATTTGACCCTATCACGTGCCAGTGTAGTCCAATGGCATCTGGTTGCTTCAGGAGTATGAAGAGCCCCAAACCGTTTGTTCAGGGTCTTGATGAAGAAGTCTGACCATCTTGTAGGTGGGCGGCCACGTGATCTTTGACGTCCCGTGGGATCCAGTTGGTGACGGCTCTAGTCCAGTGGTTGTCTCCAAATCGCATTACATGTCCAGCACATCTGATTTTGAAACCTTGGCAAAAGAGACAGGTCCCTGACTCTGGATTGTTGACAAGGTCAGAGCTCCGGATTCCTTCTTTCACTTGAGTGAGGCATGATATTCCAAGCATAGCTCTTTCGATTTCTCTTTGGGAGACCCGAATTGTTTATTGTTGGGGGAGCTGCCTGGATCCCTGACAATATCAGGAAACGAGTTCCCTTCTATTCTTGAAGCCAGAGGGGAATAGTGAAAACTCATGAGTCCAATACGGTTCTGAAAGACTTTTACTGCACTGGTAGAACTTTACAAGAAGAAAAGAGCCAACCCCATCAAAACATGGGGAGAAGAAATGAACAGAAACTTCCAAAAAGAAGAAATTCGAATGGCCAAAAGGTACATGAAAAAGTGCTCTTCATCATTAATCATCAGGGGATGCCAATCAAAGGAACAGTGAGGTATCATCTCATACCACAGAGACTGGCACACATCCAAAACAGCAAGAACAACCGGTGCTGGCATGGATGTGTGGAGAAAGGGATTCTCATCCACTGTTGGTGGGAATGCCAACTGATCCAGCCCTTTTGGAAAACAATATGGGCATTCCTCCGAAAACTAGATATTGAGCTCCCATTTGACCCCCAGCAATACCACTCCTGGGAACACACCCTGGAGACACAAAAATACACAGTAGGAACACTATCTGCACTTCTATATTCATCACAGCTCTATTCACAATAGCCAGAATCTGGAAACAACCTAAGTGCCTGAAAACAGAAGATTGGCTAAAGAAACTATGGTACATCTATACAATGGAATATTATGCAGCTTTCAGAAAATAAGAGGTCATGAAATTTACCTGCAAATGGATGGACATGGAGACTATCATGCTGAGTGAAATCAGTCAGAAGGTAAAGAATAGATATAGAATGACTGCATTCATTAGTGGGGTATAAATATATACCAGTGTTCTACTAATTGTGGGAAATGGTACTGTTAGACTAGAACTCAGCATTGAATATACAAAGAGACTTACACGATAAACTCTAAATGCCTGTAGGGCAAGTTACAATGTGTAAGAGAAGAGAGAGAGAGAGAGATATATATATATAGAGACAGAGACAGAGAGAGGAAAAATAAAAAGTGCCTGCTATAGAGGCAGGCTGGGGTTGGGTGGGGGGAATGTGGCGACTTTGGTGGTGGGAATGGGGCACTGGTGGAGGGATGGGTGCTGGAACACTGTACTACTGAGATCCAATTATGAACATCTTTGTAATTGTATATGCCATGGTGATATAATAATAAAAACAAAAACAAAAAGACTTTTACTAATTCAATAAAGCAGGCTCTGCCACTACAATCCAAAATAATGGGATTCCCCAGACCTCTAGCTCTTGGTCAGAACTTGGACCATGCACTTGGGCCAAAGCCTCCCCACCGAAGTGGATCCCCATACCTCAAGTCAGTCCCTTATATACTCAAAAGTAATTCTATCTTCAGGGAGGGTTGTGTCAACAAAGATCAATAAATCAGCTTCTAGGTGTAGAAGTAGGGTGGTACCACCCTAGGCTGGTACTACACTTATCTTAGGTCTAACCAAATGATTGTGCCAGGGACTAGCAGTCCCTTTCTCAGAGATTATTTCTTATATCAAAACACTGGAGGGAGAGAGAGATGGTAAAAGAAATACATCTCAATGGATGTATATTCACGGGGAGAAACACATCATTATTTTATGTGTTTCATAAATCTAGTTTGGCGTTCCCACACCGGGAGTCGAACCCGGGCTGCCTGGGTGAAAACCAGGAATCCTAACCGCTAGACCATGTGGGAGGCGACAATTATAGACCAATTGTTACCAGTAACAATTATAGACCTCATTCCCATGACCTGCTGGAATGGTTTGAGGCTCTTTGTGTTCCTGGAGCAAGCAGATGCCCTTGGGCTCTACTAGCATGAGACAGGACATATGGAGATGTTACTGGGGCCCGCTCGAGCAATCAGTGATGAGCGGGAACACAGTGATACAGTGATACATAAATCTAGATGGTATCCACAAGGTCCATGTATTTTCTGTTCTGCACCAAGGTGATTCTGAGTGTCTTGCTTTTGTTTACTAGAAGGGTCATGCTCACTTGCTTGAGGGCAAACTAGCATGATCCTTCCTTAAACTTAAATGATAGTCTCAAGGTAGCCAGGGTGGTTGTCACCTGGTAAATTCTAACTGTCCCACACTGGGACCAGTGGGTATTAAGAGGAATGTGCCCAATCTAGATAACATTGAAATCATAGTAGAGATTATATTGATATTTCAGAAGTTACTGATTTAGAGTCAAAATGACTCATAACTGCTACACCCTCTATCAGTGTTTACACAGGAGATCTCATTAGCATGAACCCTGGTTTAAGATCATGTAAATAGCTTAAACTGCAAGTGGAGTAAACAGCAAATCTCCCAAGCTAGCTAGGCCTGTCATCCAACAGTTTATCATACATGACAGTAAACATTTTCTCAGCAGTGAAAGTTCTGGGCCCACCTCCCCCCAGCTGCGCCACTCACTTGTCCACTGGCCCTGCTCTTTGGATTCCCCATGCAATTTCCCAGGAGATAGATGCTAGCCAAGTCCCTAAAATTTAAGGAATCACCTGTCCCAATTCTGAAAACTCTGGGGTGCCCTCTTGCGGCAGGCGGGGAGAGTACCCACCCTGCCACACCCCCCCCTCACTGCTGCAGCCAGTCCAAGGGCTCAACCCCAATACACAAATATTCTCTGCAGACACCAAACTGCAAATAACTTCAAGAACCTGGTGCCCAGACTGAGAACTCTGGAGTCTTCTCGGAATGGGGGTAATTAGCCTTCCCCTTAGCCCCCTTCCAGAAGCCGTGGGAGCCGTACCCACCTCCCATAGCCCCGGGTCAGCTCATGGGCTCAGACACTAAAGTCTCTAGCAATAAATAGCTCAATAAATTCTTAGCCAAGGACTTAACAGCGCTGTGACCCAATATAACAATTTTCATATAAATTGATTTTTTTGACTTTTTATAGTTAATGAGTTTAATATCGAATCTTTGTTATCTAATTAATTTCAATTCTAGAACTGTATCAACATTTGTGGCACTTTTTCTACATTAAAATAAAAAAAAATGGTAATATAAAAAACGGTGAAAGATCTGTTGCATTTTCACGTGATTCAAAATGACCAACACAGGATGTGAGGGCAATGTGCTGCGACATGTCACCCTATTGATCACCAGGGTTGATTCGGCTGCTCTGGCTGGCTAGGTGGGTGTCCCCTTCCTCCTTCACCGCTCCTGTGCGTCCCTCCCGAGCTTCAGGGAAGGGAGGCCTTCCCTGAAGAGGAAGAGGACAGCCTTCCCGAATAGAGATGGACCGGTCTTTGGTCGAGGATATACCAGTAGCTGCGCTACCCTGCTAGAACCTCCAAACAAGCTCTCAAAATGACCAACACAACCTATCCCATTTTCTATTATTTTTTGATTTGTGAAATCCCTCTTTTTCTTTAATTTATCTTCAGTCCTTGTCTTTTATTGGGGGTGGGGTAGTGTGTTTGGGCCACACTTGGCAGTGCTATTTTACCCTCCATGGGACCATGAGGTGCCAGGACTGGGGTCGAGAATACCCAAAGAAAATGCTTTAACCCCTGTACTATATCTCTGGCCCTATTTCCATTCTCCCAGAATACCTTCCACTACAGCTTACTTACTACAGTGCCTGACACTTTTTAGTAGCTACTATTAATAGAAATATTATGTATAGATATTAATATAAATATTTGTAAAATGACTTCATTTGTGATGACTAGCTGTGTCAACTTGTCTGTTGATGGAGCCAAAGTACCCAGGTGTGATTAACACCAGGTGCCATGGATCAAGCCCAGATGTTATATTGCTTGTTTCTAGCCCAATGTTATTCTGCATGCTTCTAGCAGTGTTTGTTTTTTTTTTTTTTTTGGAGGGGGCAACTTGGGGCAGCTCAGGGGGTTACTCCTGGCAGGACTCAAAGAACCATCTGGGGTGCCAGGGATGGAACCCTGGTCAGTTGCCTATGAGGCAAGAGCCCCATCTGTTACCCCATCTCTCCAGCTCCTACCGCAATGTAAAAGATAATGTGGTAGCCATTAGAAACACAAACCAACACACACACCCCCACACACCCCCCATACACATACACACACACATCATACTGCAGGGAAGACTAATTTTTTTTTTTTTTGTGGGGGGCACACCCGACTGTGCTCAGGACTTACTCCTGGTGGGGAGCTGGGTCCATATGGAGTGCAGAGGACTGAACCTGGGTTGGCTGCACGCAAGGCAAATGCCCTCCCCGCTGTGCTCTTGCTCTTGCCTAGAGTCAGCTGATTTTGCTTGTGATCTGAAGCCAGTATCAGCAGATGCAGAGCTGCTGTGTTGCTACAGGCAGAGTCTGGGTCCCAAACTCCTCCACTTTTTCCTACTCTTGGTCTAAACCCAGCTAGGAATTAGCATGAGCACAATCCAGGCCTTTAAGATAAAAAATGAATTTATTTTAAAATTCTAAGAAAATGTGCTTCCATGGATAATGATGGGAATACTGATAATCACAATTAACCTGTTTTCATAATCCCAACAGAGCAGCTTTCATACTGTCTGAGGAATCCACGTTTGAGAAACCATCCTCTTTCCAAATAAGGAGAGTCTTCAAAGCACCATTATTTGAAGGGGGAGGTATTTGGCTGGTCAGAGTTCATCTTTGGTCTGCAATAGAGAAGCAAAATATTTAGAGACAAGATCTCTTTCTCGAGCCATGAAAACTTGCAGAAATTAGCCTACGTCTACTTTCTCTTGAAGATGAAAAAGGGGAAATCATTGGGAGAGGCTTTTAGGGTCTAGGACTATTGCTGGAATTGTTCGTGGGTAGTCACACTGTATTTTATGGGCTCTGATGTCAGGGCATTCTGTATCATGAAGGGGTTGTGTGAGCGATGGTCTCCTTATTGTCAGGGAGCTAAACAAAAATACCATTCTAGTCCCTTCCTTGGACTGACCAAGGGAAGACAGGAGTTTGGGCCTTCCAAATCATTTGGGAAATAAAACATAATCAAAAAAGATGACTGGAGACAGGGAAGCTGTCCAATTTCACTTGGGACCTCCAGAGACAATCCCGCACCCCAGCATGAGCCTGGTGAGGTGTCTGTCACCTTCAATTCTGTTGAGTCACCAGCTTTCACCAGTGTCGGGCGTGGCAGCAAGGACAAACACAGCACCTGCACCACTTCGGCCAACTGGTTAGCATCAAATCAATTCTCCGGAAGTCCAACGCAGAAAGCGAAACCCAGCGAAACACCATCTACAGCTTGCATTGATGGTCATGGTAGCACCAAGACAAAGTACCAAAAAGGTAACCAGTGTGCAGAATTCCTGGTTATATAGAGTCCGAGAGCTCTGAGACGAGGTGTCACCACGCCACTGATGCAAGTGGCCCCTTTAATCTCTGGAACCCTCATCCCACACCCTTAGAAGCAGATTAAATAGTTTGCCACATATTGCGGCCACAATAAACAACTTTGCATGTCCTTTGGAGACACAATGGCGTTCCTTAAAATAACATCATGGTATCTTTCTAGCTATCACAATCTTCTGCATATAATTTCCTTCAAACCCAACAACTACAATGAAAACCCTCTCCCTGACCATATACAACCCAACACGCAGTCTGATGAGGGAGAAACTCTCTTGGGGCCTGTTGGCCATGGAGTCTGATGAGGAGAAACTCTCTTGGGTACTTGCTGTGTTATCAGCCAGCACTAAATGTGGAGCTAAAGCTCTTCTCCACCTTCAGTTTTGCTAAAAATGAAGGTATTTCTAGGATGAGCTTGGAACTCCCTGTAGCGCTCAAAGTGTGGATGGAAATCTGCCTCTGGTGCAGGAAACCAGCAGGTGGTGTGTGATCTCATGACATGAGTAGTCACAGTTACAGATTCTTCCCAGCTCTAAAGTGGGGAGAATGCATTTGGCTAACCCTATCTTACAGGGAGATGAAGTCATGAACAGTGCCTATAAAGGGTCTTTCATTGATCTTCATCTGCTGGAAACACAGATGATCCAAATTTTCATGGAGAGACTGACATTTTGCAGGGGGCTCGCCTGGCTGCATCCTAGCACTGCCTGCCTAGTGCTTTGGGGGTTCCCTGTTCGGCAGTCTCCATGGCCAAAAGGTGCCTTGGGGCTCCCCATTATGGTAGATTTCATGGCCAACAGGCCCCAGTGCCTTAGGGCTCCCGTTTTGGCAGTCTCCACGGCCAACAGGCCCCAGCAGGAGCCGAGAGTTGGCGTCTAACCCAGGGGCTACACGGGAGCCCTGGCTGGCGTCTACTTGGCTCTGGTTACCTTTTTCCTATGGCACGTGCATGGAAAAGAGGTCTTCCTCCGTCTGTGGCTCTACTTGCTTCATGCCCTCTCGGATCTGGGGCTCGCTCACCTGTAACTTGGCATATTCCTGCAGCAGCAACAACACAAATGCCCTTCTCAGACAACACAAGTACCTTCACCGAGTCAAGGTGTGGGGGATTTCCCAAAATGCGGACTCTGAAACCTGAACATCAAGTCTGCCATGTGCCTTGAATCCGCGATCAGGGCTGCTGACAAGTCCTCTCTTTCTCTGTCCATCTGGACACTTGCGTGACTTTGCCCACCAACCTCTGTCTCCTGGTGAGAATCATCATACCCATGACTTCTCTAGACTGAAATCTAAGAGACTATGTCTGTCCTCCCCACCTAGACCCGCCTTCTTCATTTCTAATGCACTGGGCGCTATGCCTTAGTGTAACTCGGGGAATGACCATTACCCTGCCGCCTCCCTGTGGCCTGCAGACAGCACAGCCCCAGTGCCTGCAGTCAGAGAGGGCTGAGCGGAGGAGGATAGGGAGAGGGAGGGGGCCAGAGCAGACCAGGATCCACTCTGTTCCCTAGGGAGGCCTAGGACCCGGGACTCAATACTCAATACAGTCCGGGGCCCTCAAGCATCCTGGTGGGGTGGGTGAGAGAGGCGTAGACCACCCCAGCTTCTCTTGCTGGATGCCTAGACCTCCCCCCAAATCTAAGTACAGTGTTATCATAGCCAGTTACTCAGTATTGATTTATCTGTTTCGTTCAGCTTTGTGGGTCCACACCTGGTGATGCTCAGGGCTACCTCCTGGCTGCGAGGTGCAGGTTTTGCCTCTGGCAGCCTCAGAGAATCATATGTGGTGCTGGGGATCAAACTGGGGTTAGATGAATCCAAGGCAAGCCCCTTAATCCTACAGGATCCTACAGGGATCTCTCCCTCTCAGTCATTGAAATTTTATTTTTTGGGGGGTGGTTTTCTGGGTCACATCCAGCGATGCTCAGGGGTTTACTCCTGGCTCTGCACTCAGGAGTTACTCCTGGCGGTGCTCGGGGGGGCCATATGGGATGCTGGGGCTCGGAACTTGGGTTGGCTGCGTGCCAGGCAAAAATGCCCTACCCGTTGTGCTATTGTTCTGGCCCCCATTGCATTTCTTAAGAAGAAAAACAAAAGAAAAAAAAACAATCGATGATGAGGGGCCAGAGCAATAGTCCAGCAGGGAGCTCATTTGCCTGGGGAGGTGGCTGACCCAAGTTGGATCCCCAGCATCCCCTATGGTCCCCGAGGACCACCAGGAGGTAATTCCTGAGCCAGGAATAACCCCTGAGCATCGCTGGGTCTGACCCAAAAAAAAAAAAAAAAACCCGAGTGATATTTTGGTTATAAATCCCCAAGTGCTTAGATCCAGGAAGACTACTTCCAAGCACACTCGGCAGGGCTGCGGTTAGCATAAGAGGTGCAAACACAGTGTGCAGTTGTCATTTGTTTGGGGATACAGCTCCAGAGCCGAGGCCAATTGCGGTGACAAGGGTGACTCACTGCTTAGGTCCGCTGGCACAAAGCCACTCCTGCCAGGGTGCTAGCTGGCAGTCAGGCAGGGCTGGCTCCAACCGGGGCTGTGCATGCGAGGCGCGGGCTTTGCCCCACACAGACCGTTAGGAACAAACACCAGGAAGTGGCTGCAGTACTGCAGACAGAGTCGGGCTATCGCCCATGGCGCTGCGGCTCAGTGGCGAGCCCAAAACAGCAGGACCCGCGGCGGCATTCTCCATCAGGCAGCTTTGTTTCTAGTCTATGCCCAAAAGATTGTGCATAGTCTCGGGCTATATAGTCTTGGAAATGAGGCAGAAATACTGTTCCTCAAAGCTCTCAGTACAAGCTGCTTGTCGACTATCTCAGCAAAGTCCTCACCTGGAAAAGCTTGAGTAGTAACAGAATATGTTGTCGGCCATGAGGTTATTTCTCGCGAATTCTTGTCCCGCTTTGGCGATCTTCTGGGCCTACCGAGATAATAAAGATTCTTTAGCAAGCCACGTCCCTCTCCCCCCCCCACCCCGACCCTCACATCTGTTTACAGTGGAGAAGCATCGTGGGGGCTGCTTCTGTTGCCACTGAAACTTGCGGAGGGATGAGGGAGAGGCCTGGGCGTCTGGCACGCTGCCGTGGCCTTTTTTAGGACTGTTTCTTGCAGGAAACAGGGACCAGTAATGGGGCTCTGTCAGCTTAGTGCAGGCCGGCTCACTGTTCCCATCCGCAGCCATTATCTCGGGGGGTTCCCCATGCGGTCCCACACTCCACCCCACAGTGGTCCAGTTTCTCCTGGGCCAGCACAATAAGTACAGCGGGTAAGGAAGGCGTCTGCCTTGCATGCGGCCAATATAGTTAGATCCCAGCATCCCATATGGTCCCCAGGTAATTCCTGAGTGCAGAGCCAGGAGGAACCCCTGAGCACTGCTGGATGTGATTCCACCCCCAAATAAAGGCGTCAGAGAGATAGCACAGCAGGGAGGGTGTCTGCCTTGCCCTGGTGGACCTGGGTTCGATCCCGGCATCCCATATGGTCCCCCAAGCACTGCCAGGGTAATTTCTGAGTGCAGAGTCAGGGTAACCCCTGGGCACTGCTGGATGTGACCCATAAAGGAAAGAAAGCTATGCCTGTGCTAGAAGCCCCGATCCCCTTGGGGGGAATATAGACATGGTCAAGGCCTTTGACATTTACCCTCTGTTATGTTTTCTGAGGGGTGTGGGGGCTCCCAGCTTGGTGCTCAGGTGTTGAGGACCCTGCAGTGTGTGTGCCAGCCCTCCGAGGCCTGGGGGGCCTAGGTGGAGCTTCGTGGCTTCCTGCACAGAGCAGGCAGTTCACTCAAATC
>JAJIBD010004658.1:0-96028 GCA_021461705.1 Cryptotis parvus | reverse complement strand
TAAATAATGTAATAAGGTAATAAATGCTATGGAAATAGAAACAAAATCTGTGAAATCGTGGTGTGAGGTTACCAACTTATTTGGTTAAAATTTAAATGAGCTATGTGGATTAGATTTCATACCAAAGTTGGCATTTGAACAAATATTAGAACAGTGAAATAAACCATACAAGTCTTTTTTTAGCTGGAAGGGCTGTATGGCATCAACGTATGAAACTACATGAAACTAAAGTAGGAAGTTCATGGCTTGAAGTATAAAACATGGAAAGAGCAGAGTGAGTAAAGATGGTATTTATGAGACAAAGTCAGATTAGAAATAGAATTATCATGGCTGTTGTACAACTGACAACATAATTTATTGTCCAAAATTAGAATATTTTCAAAATGAAATGTAAAGCCTAAACAATGAAAATCTGAATGTCTGGAATTCTTATTTATATATCAGCAATTTTATTTTATTATAAAATAGTTGATTAAATAATGAATATTATATATTTAAACATGCATATTTAAAATTGCATGCACTTTACATAAAATGTAAATATTTGTTGAATGGGCAGTAGTAATTGTAATGTTATCAAGGAATGTAATTAGTTAATTAGCCTTGACAAGATTATTTTGGTTGGTGCCTTGAAGCTAGACAACAATCTAGAGTGGAAATTAGATCAGTTAGGAGGCTAAGGCAGTCTTCAAGGGAAGAGATCTTGAAGCCTGTGCAAAATTAATTATGATCATATTTAAAAACTTTTTAGAAATTAAAGTAAATAAAGTGCAAGTAATAATATAATTGCAGGGTGGAGATATTAAAATGTTGGGGGAAAAGTTTTGGCCACACCTGGAATTGTTCAGTGCTTACTCCTGTCTTTGTCCTCAGGGATCATTCCTGGCAGTACTCCAGGGACAATATATGATGACAGGGTTAGAACCAGGATCTGCTTCATGCTAGGCAAACACAAAAGTCCTGTACTATTGCTTCAGCCCAGATTAAAATTTCTTAAATAAGCAATCGAAAAGGAGAGTTCATAAACTTATGAACAAAATTTATTTGTAAAAAAAAGCAATCAACGATCAGTCCATACATGGAATTAAAGATGGGTGTGAGGGATGTTTGGGCAATAACCATATATACACATAGGTGGTTCCTAGATCTGCACTCAGGAATCACTTCTGGCTGTATTTAGGCTACCATATGGGATTCCACGGGTTCAACTCCGATCTACCACAAAGTAAGCATGTACTACCTCTCCAGATAAGAATTAAAAAATTGAGGTTAGTTTTTTAAAAAAATTGTCTTAGAACAATTTTATGTACACAACAAAGCTGAGAGGAGGTCTAGAGATCTCATAAACCCATATCCTTATTCCTTATGCATACATAGCTCATCCAATAGACAACACTCAACAACATCTGCCCTAGTCCTTGAAACTAGTATTGTATATCATATTAGAATTAAAATGTATTATGGTTGGTTCATTGTTAGTGCTTTGTTTTCTATTGATTTTTACACATGCATGCTGACATATGTCTGTGCTTTGCCCTGACTCTGGACTTTAACTCAGATATTGCTTCTGGTAGGACTTGGGAAATATATGTGGGTCCAGGAACTATATCTGGAGCTGCACACAAGGCAAGTCCTTTAACCATTTTATGGTCTATCTGGAAGTCTCAGGAATATGTTCTCCCTAGCTTATCACACCATTCCTTTGATTTTGTTTTGGAGAGTAATTATATTTTCTGTGAAGTCAGTCTTACCATTTATTTCTTTCATCTCTTTGGTAATCAAAGATGCCACTTCCACAGAGAAGGTCTTCAGCATTTTCTGCTGTGTCATATTCTAGGAAATGTGCAGTTTTGTGCATTACTTCTTTTTGTTGTTGTTGGCTTAGGGTGTGTAGGGGATGTATACAAGGATGCTCAGTTTTGTGTTCTGGTATCACTCACAGCAGTGCTCAGGAGACCATATTTGGTGTCAGGGTAAAAATCACAGTTAACTGCATTCAAGGAAAGCACAGTACTTTAGTTTCATGTCTATGATCAATTTTAATTAATTTTCCTGAAGTATAACTTCTAGATCAGCAGAGTCTGGCAAGTTACTTGAGTCATATTTGATAAGCCAAAACCCAGTAACAATTATGGACCTCATTCCCTGACCTGAAGGAATGGTTTGGGGCTCTTCATGTTCCTGGGTGAGCAGATGCCCTTGGGCTACACTTGCTTATGGCAGGACATATGGAGATGTTACTGGTGCCCACTCGAGCAAATCGATGAACAACAGGAAGACAAGTGATAAAAGTGATAACTTCTAGATCAAGATTTGTTTATTTTGTATTTAATCCTCTGTATGTCCAATAGTTCTACAAGTATCTTTTGCAGCATGTTTTCTCCATTTTATTGTCTTTGATCCTCTGTCAAGATGATTTTCAGTTATGGAGTCTATTTCTGGGTCCTGTGTTTTATTTGATTTATCTTTCATTTTCTTTTGCCAAAACCCTTTTATTTTTCTAGCATTATAATGAATTTTGAGGTGTATTAGTTTTAGAATTCTAACTTTTCTTCAACAATAATTATATAATATTGTTGTTATCCTTTTATTATTTTATTTTATTTATTATTTTAGACTAAATATGTAATTTGATTTTTTCACTTCCTTGCCTTATTGATATTTTTCTCCCCCACCTTCCTTGCATTCCTCCATCCCCTCCTCCCTCAATTCTTCCCTTCCTTCCTTCCTTCCTTCCTCACTTTCTTCCTTCCTTCCTTCCTTCCTTCCTTCCTTCCTTCCTTCCTTCCTTCCTTCTTTTCCTTCCTTCCTTCCTTCCTTCCTTCCTTCCTTTCCTCTCTCCTCCCTCAATTCCTCCCTTCCTTCCTACCTCCTTCCCTCATTTCCTCCTTCCCTCACTCCTCACTTCCTCCCTCCCTCACTTCCTCTCTCCCTTCCTCCTTCTCTCCCTCCTCTCTACCTCACTCCCTCCCTTCCTTCCTCATTCCTTCCTTCCTTTCTTTCACTCATCACACAGTTTCCCAGGGAGGAGTCCTAGATATGTGCTGATGAAACACTCCTGGATTGTTGCAGGACACCTAATAAAGCCTAGGCCTCTGCATCTGCCCTGGATTTCCTCCTGCAGGACACTTCATAGATAGGGGGTAGTCTGAATGTGGCAGTCTTATCTGACCATGTATGTTCTGTACTGGCTGGTATAAATATTCTCTCATGCTACCACAATCATAATGGGACTAGCTAGATCTTACCAGCATAAATGCCTGGCTACGTTGGATCTCTAAGTAATTAGACCAGAGAGAATGCTGTTTGCCTCCAAGCAAGTAAAGCATGGCTCACTGAAAACTCAAAAGGCAACTAAAATACAAAACTACTGTGAAGTAGACGAGACTCTTGTGAAGGCTTGGAGAAATATTTAACTGGCATTAGTATTAGTCTTTAGTACAGAGACATGCCATCTCAGAAACCCTTCTCTACCCTATAAAAAGCCAATTCCAGGGAGATCTTGGCTCAAGATATTAGGTGAGGTGCTGGGAGAAATTACCTGAGGGCATTTGATCCTTCCTGCCAGGGGAAGTTACATTTAGATTATAGCTTCTCCCAGCTCTGCTAGGAGGCTTTTAATTAGCTCTGGGTCCTTGTAAACAGCCTGATGGTCTCCTGAAGTTGTTACATTTCTATAGAGCCATTTTCCTGTTTCATCTTAGATAGCTCAGCCCATAATGGGCTGTGCTGGGAGTTTGGGCGATTCCTAGCTATAAAATAAGCTGCAAGAAGAAAGAAGCTCTCTCTTTTTCCCCCTTTTTGCCATTTCTGCTTCCCTTGGTGTTTTGCTTCTCCATCCTCTCCATTCTCTGTTGGGCCTCAACACGTGGTGGCAGCCATCTTGGCCTACACCTGGCTGGGGCCTAGCTGGGAACCAGAGTCCAGAGGTTTTCCCTGCTCTTGGATTGTATATTGGAACCTGTGATAGTAAAGCCCTTTTAAAACTGCATCAGATTCCTGAGTCTTCATCCATTCCCTGCCGGCATCGGAGGTAGAGAGAACTAGCTTCCCAACACTACTCGGGGGACCCTGGCGGCACACCCCACACTGGATGGAGGGTTGGAGAACCATTGTTGTACTAGGAATTGATTGGCCTTGGGTTAGTCGTATGCAAGAAAAATATCTTACCCTTTATTCTACCTTTCTGGCCCCTGTGAACATTAAACTTATTACAGCTAAGTTCAATATTGTAATTTGAAACTTTCTTTTGTTCTTATTGGCTCATCCTATCACCATTGTTTATCTCAGATATGGGTCTAATCTTTACCCTGAGTTGTACAATTAGTACAACTGGTAAGAAAAATCCAGTGTGCTAAACACAATTAGAAACAAACTTCATTCCAGAGGATCACTTTAAAGAGACATGAAAAGAAAATTAAGTTTATTATACTTAGACAATTTATAGACATTTCAAAAATTTAAAAAATTAGAAAGAAATGGGAAATATATATAAACCTTTGCTCTTTGGTTACTTCAAAATATACATATTTTCATGAATTTAATTTATTTTAAAACGTCATTTATTTCAGTTTTTAATTAAATTGGCTTTCCTGATTTGCTCTTGTTCTTTGCAGGTAATGAAAAACAAAACAAAATGAAAAAACACCCAACAATCATTTGAGATCATTTGAGATACATCAGCTGCCCTTCAAGGAAGAAGTGTAATTTCTTTCTCTTCCAGAGTAATACAAAAGGTTCTATTTATTTTACCAAACTGTATAATTATACAAATTATATGATTGATTTATGCTTTTACTCAAATTATTATTTGAGAGTATTTATTAGATGAGCTTATTACAGGAAGTCTGAAAGATATGCTTCCAAAATTTAAATATCAGTAAAACAAATCTCAATTGGTGAAATACTTTCATTTAAAAATTGGACTTGAATGTGAGACATAAACACTAAAGCAAATTAAATTCTCTAGAGCAGCCCATCAGCCAGCCACCACAGGTTTGAAGGTCATTGTTGCTGGCTATTTGGCCAAATTTCAACTCAATTTGAGCCCTCAGTAGTGATTCAAAACTGACCCACACAGATGGGTAACCATGTGTTGGACTAGTGCATATTAATTAGAAGATTCTCCTACTCCTAAAATGAATAGATCAGATGCTTTAAAAAGAAAATGAGAAGATAAAATACAGAAGGCTTGGTGACGTGCCAAAGAATTCTGAGACATTTTGCATATTGTCTCATTCTGTGTCGGCTTCTTGCCTGCAGGGAATCTAGATCTTCTATAACTCTTTTTTTTAATTTTTTCACATGTAAAAGGGAGCAATCAAGGAACAAACATTTGGTTCAAGTGATATACAAAAAAATTAGCTTTATAGAATATAACACAACCATTACTTTGTTATTATTTATGTACAGTAAAATATAATTTTAGTTCACTTATTTGACCTTGTTCTTTAGAGCTCTTGGTGCCTTAGAGGTAGAACTGACTGGATGGAAGTGTGAAACAATCAAATATGCATGGCTTAAGGATGTATTTTATTTTCAATACAAATGGAATTAACATCTATGTTGTTTTAAATAATCTATCCTTATCTTATTTTTTTTCTAAATTTCTGGTTTCGAAGAGTGTTTTATATTTCCTCATGATGTTCAGTTGAAAACAACAATTTATAAACAAATGAGAGGTATAGCCAATATCATACATCAGTAAAAAGCATTTGAAAGTTTTCTTTCCTCATATATTCTTTGATTCTTTAAAGAGAAAAATAATAGGGTCCCTAAATGCCATAGGGAAGTTCAGGTGATGTAGAATATCTGACAGATTTTGGGCTTTACATCAAACTGCGGGTTTGGTTGCCTAAGAATCACTGGGAGGGGCCCTGATCACCTAAGCAATGTTCGGGAGTGAAACTCCAGCAAAAATAACTTTTTGATATTATAAGAGATTCTGGAAGCATCTTTATTCCCGCTAGTGACCAAATGAACTGTAAAGAACCCTGCCTTCTTTTCATTCTCTGCTTTATATTACCAAGCGAGGCAGTGTCATTTAAATGGAAGTGTTCTATCACTTCAATAAATCTAAATTTTAATTGATGTTGTATCCTCGACTTATTTTTTCATGTCATGCCATTACTTTTATTAATAGTATTATGCCCAGTTAAAAAGAAAAATCCACTAATTATATAATGGTATGATTTATATCTTTATCATAATTTAATTTTTCTGGCATTATCTACTTCTCTCTTGTAAAGTAAGATTCTTTACAAAAAAATAATATTCTCAAACAACACATTAAAAAAACTCACTTTATTCTTGAGTGTTTACTTAGTAGATCAATTTAATTGATGTACTGCGGTTTCATCCAAATCAGAATCACTTAAACATTTTTATATTCTATGCCATTTATCTCTAAACAGAAAATAAGCATTGCGGGTTATAAATGGTTCTAGAATTTTTCTGTAAAAGTGTACCTGTATTGTACCTCAGTTTAATTTCTACAATGGTCTCAATGTATCTTATAAACACTACTTTTTGATGATCATAATCATTACATTTAAAAATCATGTGACTTTTCCTCCACTTGTAATCTCTATGTAAGAACTGTTTTGACATATATCTTCTTTTTTTCTAGGAAAATTCATACTGATACACCTGCCACATTTAATCAACAAATCAGAAGCAAATCACATTAGATAAAAGATATCTCTATTGTTTTAAGTGCAGAATATTAGGCAAACTAGATTCAAGTAATTTATTCATCCTCATATACCTAATAATTACAAAATCCGAGCTCTTCTGCAAATATATAGGCATAATATATAATATGTATTTAATTTCAAGTGTATATATTTATAACCAAGGTGAAATAGATCTCACTCAAAAATCCTTATTTTTATCCTCATAGTAGCATTTGAAGTTACTAATCTTTGATCTTTGTCATGATTACACCAGTGCTCTGTGGATACCCCTGCTTGGTAATCACCACATGTTTCTGTTTAACTATACAGTGCCAGGGGAGAATCTAGTGTTCCTGCATGCAGAGTATTTACTTAATTGATCTTGAAAAAATAAACTCCCTTTTAAAATATAATCTCCCACAAATGAATTCAGAGAAGATGGAAAACTTTTCTGTTTATTTATTTTTGCAGAGAAGAGAGGTTGTCACATCTGGTATTGTTCAGGGCTTACCTTTTTAAAAAAATATTTTATTTTACCACCGTGAGATGTACAATTACAAACATGTTCATGATTGGATTTCAGTCATACAGTGTTCCAGCACCCATTCCTCCGCTAGTGCATATTTCCTGCCACCAATGTCCCCAACTTCCCTCCCCTCCCCAGTGTGCCTCTATAGCAGGCACTTTTCCTCTTCTCACTCACTGTCTCTCTCCCTCCCTCCCTCCCCTCCCTCTCTTCTTTTTCTCTCCCTCCCTCCCTGTCTCTCTCTCCTCTCTCTCTCTCTCTCTCTCTCTCTCTCTCTCTCTCTCTCTCTCTCTCTCTCTCTCTCTCTCTCTCTCTCTCTCTCTCTCTCTCTCTCTCTCTTTCTGTCTCTCAGGGCTGACTCCTGACCCCTGCATTCAGGGGTCACATCCAGCACAATGTGTGGAACTTACAGGTGCCAAGGATTAAACCTGGGTCAGTTGTGCAAGCCTCCTACTCACTGTCCTATCTCTTCAGTTCAGCAAATGCCTTATCACTGTATGATCTCACCAGCCCCTTGCTCAGGGCTCTGAGTCATCTCCTTCGCTCCCTTTTTAAGTTGGTTTTTGTCTTTCCTTCTCCCTTTATATCCATTTATCAATTAGACACTTTACCTCAACAGTCTTCCATGGTGCATTATAATGTATAATTGTACATAATTTATCATAATACAAATAAATACAAAAACACTGATTTTAATGTTTTAGGTATGTTAATTTTCATTTCATAACCAAATATATGTAATGAAGAGTCATTACACAGAATTTACAATTTGTACTGAATGCCTAATGGGATTTCCTGGAACAAGGATTTTCTTGGGAAACACTTTTTTAAATGCATCCTGCATGCATACATGCACACATGTATGCATGCGTACACACACACAAACACACACAGCCCTTCAAACAAGATAAGTGTGCTTACTTCAGTTTTGTTGTTGTTGAATTCTCTTATTGAATCACCATGAATTGCAAAGTTATATAGTTCTTAATGATTGAGCTTCAGGCATACAATGTTCTCAAACCAATACCTTTTGCAGTGTCCTCTTCCCTCCACCAATGCCTCCAGTTTTCCTCCCACATTCCAACCTGTTTCTATGGCAGGTACATTTTTTAACCTATCTAGAGATCTTCCTTTCTGTGCACATCTAAGTTTCTACACAGTGTTTTTTTTCTTGAGTCTTTCAGTAAATTCTCTGCTTTTATTAAATGGACATTTTTGTCCTTTTCAAAGTTTTCTTGGTATTTTTGCATAGGAGAAACTCAGAACTGACATTCTATTCCCACCCCACCCCCAACACCACCAGCACAATATTTTAAAGAAGTCACACTTGTTTTCTTGCCCAGGCAATTGTTGGAATCTCTGTTCCAGAACAACCTGGCTGGTGCAGCCCAGTAGAGTAATCTTCAGGGGATTCTCCTCCAAGACAGAAGCCTTCAGAGACATCCCTCCAGAGGACAGCACCAAAAGAGGCACCATTTCCCCATAGTATCTAATTGCTATAGTTCAGTTAATAGAATATGCTTAATTATTTGTTCCTTCATACTTATGAGTAGCTCAAGCTGGACTTTGCTAGCTCTCCTCCCAGACAGCTTATGTTAATGGAATTACCTATCTCCCTTGAAACCATTGTTATCACACAGTACCAATTCCCAAGGCACTCTCAAATAGCCAGTGGCACTCCTAATTCACCCACTTGGTCGCACCCCTGCTTATGCTTTTGCTTGTTTGTCTTAATTTTTTTTAAATTTTTATTGAATAATCATGAGATAGACCATTACAAATCTGTTCATGAATGGGTTTCAGTCCGTGTTCCAACATCATCACTCGCACCCCCTGCTTATGTTTGTTTGTCTTAATTTTTAAAAATTTTTATTGAATATCCTGAGACAGACAATTACAAATCTGTTCATGAATGGGTTTCAGTCTACAGTGTTCTAACACCCATCCCTCCAACAGTGTACACTTCCCAGTACCAATGTCGCCAGTTTCCCTTCTGCCACATCCAACCTCCCTCTGCCTTACCTGTTTCTATGGTAGGCACTTGTCTCTCTCTCTCTCTTTCTCCCTCTCTCTCTCTTTGTCTCTGTCCTTTTCTTCTTTTATGCATTGCAGTTTGGAATATAGGCACTGAGGGATAATCACGTATACTCCTTTACTTAATCATGCTGTGTGAAATGAGTCAATGAGTCAGAAGCAGGACAGGTATAGAATGACTGACTGCACTCATTTGCTACACACACACACACATAAACATATTAGTATGAGTCTAATATCCAAGGCTAGGAAAAGCAGGGGCAAGGGGCCTGGAAATCTGGTTAAGGCAATGCTTGACATTTATCACAAGTGTGTGTGTGTGTGTGTGTGTGTGTGTGTGTGAGAGAGAGAGAGAGAGAGAGAGAGAGAGAGATAGGGTAGGTATGACAGATAAGGGCCTAGTATTGTTAACGCAAAAACAGATTTTTGCTGGTGGGTTCTTGAGGATTGTATGAAAGATTTACACACAAAACTCAGAAGATTGAAAGTTAGTTTATTATACTTACGGTTTCAATTCCCTCCCTAGATGTCCAGGCCTCTCTATTACCTGTGAATAACATCCTGGTCCTTTTCGTTAATTCTGCCCTGCCTCATAAGCAACTTTCCTGTCCTGTCCTATGCAGTCTACTCGTCTCCACTGAACTATGTTTTGGTCCTATCCCTGGGCCACTCTCTATCTTATATGCTTTCCTTGGAGATGGCCACTGCCACTCCATGTTCAACACTGCTTCTGGGTCTTCCAGCATCTTGCCATATCCTAACAGGTCCTGCTGTCTAATCCCAGTTTTCCTACCCTCAGGTCATGGCCATGTGTGCAAGGGTGAGAGTTCTGAGTTCAGTACTTTATCTCCTCCTGGACATTCAAGCCCTGTTGGATTCTGCCCCTTTTCTGGCCCTAAGATTCCTGTGAATATAAGTCCTAATCTGCTGCATGAACACTAACTGACTTGGAAGAGGTCCTGTGAAGAGAGAGGGTGGGTTCTGGGGTAGAGATTTAAAGTGACCTGGCGCTCCATAACTCAACCTGCTGTATCATTATGACATGAATAGTTGGCATCAGTGTTTATGTTTAAATTTTCCTTTGTGCCTTACCTTCCCCTATCTGTTAATTGTTTATTGCATTGTTTCCCATTCTATCCTTGTACCCCTATGCAATGTATATAGAGCAATTTCTCTTTCTGTGTATTACACCTGTCTGATTTATATGAAATCATCACTGGCCACCAGTCCATAAACATGTTCTTCCTTCCATCAGCTGGGGAATGATTTTCCGAATGCATCAGGAGACATGGCCACTTCTGGAGGGTGACAATGTAATTTCACAATGTAAGCCCTGCTGTCTGCTTCTGTGAGTGTCTAAGTAATGCTCTTTATTGATCTAGATACCATCAATATTTTCTCTGTATCTTTTAAATTTTTTTTCTGCAGTTCAAATATGCATTGCTTAAATGATGTGTATGTGGGTAGAGATGTGAGTGTATGCATTTATAAGTAGTTCAGTTTAATTTGGTTCACTGTGATCTCGAGTCTGAACTTTGATATTTTAATTAGTTTGAAAAAACTACATCTCTTTAAATGTGCTTTTTTCCCTGTGTTTCTATTTGCTCCATGATACTAATCATATACATAAAACATCCCACAGTCTCATAATTTCAATAGTTTTTCTATTTGTTTCTTCATGATTTTCTATTCATTTCAGTATGGCCAGTTTCTAATGACTTATCATCAGTTTTCCTGATTGTTTACTCACCTATGGAGATTCTACCTATGAACCCTTTGAAATAAATTTTCATTTAGTTACCATAATTTTAATCTCAGCATTGCTACTTGACTTTTATTAGCCTCATCATTCCCTGAATTTTGTGTGGCTAGAAACTTAAATATAAATGTGTATTATATCATACAGTATGATAGATACTTAAAATTATATGTAATACATTACATACTATGACAGGCATTTTGAAACGTTCTATTGAATTCCAATATCTGGGTGCACATTTGAAGCTAATTTAATGTAATGATTTACCATATCTCTTAAAAGCAGGCTGTGTGTGCATGGGTGCATATGTTTGTGTGTGCATGCAGAACACAGTGCATTCTCAATAAGACTTCAAAAGGAATATAGACTCTCTAATCTCATACAATGTATAACGTATATTTTCTAGGTTTACATATAGAACTGAGTATCAACAGCTTATACTAACAATAACCATTCTAAAATAAACATTTTTATGAGAAAAAATACTATGTGAAAATAGTTCTCAAGACAAAATCATACACTACTCTCTTAAGATATTGCTTTGCTTTTTTGTGTTTCAAGATCATTGTTTCTTTAAATTAAACTTTCTGAGCCTTTTGAGAAAGGGTAAGGGTAACATATTTTTATAAAGATACAACCTACCAATATTTTGCTGACATTGCAGCACTTACATATCTCATTTCTTTACAAATTGTCATCTCCATTGAAGACAGAGGTGACATGGTTAAAGTAACAAATTTATTTTGAAGGGTTCCGGCTGTAATACCTTTACAATTAGAGTTGAGCACTTTCTTTATGGACCAATGCCAGAATTCTGCAGCATTTTAGAAATTATATAAACTCACTAAATATTTTTCCCAGCATCCCTTAAATATGATTTCAATGATCATCATTAAAAAATTAATTCATAGTTAATAATAATGTTAAGAATAATGTTTAGAATATATGGAAACATATTTCTTTATTATTCTTGCACAGTATAGGTTATGAGACATATTATTCTCTGTCTGTGTTAGGATGCTATGATGGTCTAAAAAACACCAAATTAATTTTGCCTGTGGAAATTGACACCACCCTAGAATGTTTTCAAATGGAGAATAGATCATTACAAAATAGAACAAAATACGGGCTGGAGCGATAGCCCAGCGGGTAGGGCGTTTGCCTTGCACGGCCGGCCTGTGCCGGCCCGGGTTCAATCCCTGGCATCCCATATGGTCCCCAAGCACCGCCAGGAATAATTCCTGAGTGCAGAGCCAGGAGTAACCCCTGAGCATTGCCGGGTGTGACCCAAAAACCAAAAAAAAAAAAAAAAACAAAATATTTAAAGCAATTTAATTATCCAATGAACCTACATGTTTTTTTCTGTTTATTTACTGTGAAAAATGTACACTTAAGGAAAGTGTACATTTTTCAGAGTAAATAAACCAAAAAAATGCTTATACTAAAAATAACCACTCTAAAATAAACATTTTTATGAGAAAAATACTATGTGAAAATAGTTCTCAAGAAAAAATCGTACACTACTCACTTAAGATATTGCTTTTTTGTGTTTCAAGATAATTGTTTCCTTAAATTAAACTTTCTAAGCCTTTTGAGATAGGGTAAGGGTAAAATTTATGTACACTTAAGGAAAGTGTACATTTTCATAGTAAATAAACAGAAAAAATCATGTAGGTTCATTGGATATTTAAATTGCTTTAAATATTTTGTTCTATTTTGTAATGATCTGTTCAGGTTCATTGATGAGCCTGGCTCATCAAGATCCACCCAGCAGTAGTATTTTTTAAATCCCAGGTATGCTGATATAGCGACTCACAGACATGGGGCAGAGCTGCTACTGGCTCTCCCTGTGCCCAGCCACTCACGAGGTGCCCGGGAGGGATGGCTGGTTCTAGCCCTTGCCCACCACCACAGCAGAGCCTCGCAACAAGCCAGACGACCCCCCCAACTCCAGAGGGTCTCCATTTTCCACATCTGGACTTCCCCCTCGTCAGAACTCTACCCTGCAGACCAGTCTATCACAGCCTGGCTCGCGGCCCCTTGCAGCCACACAGTTCATCAATAAATGCTGGATTTAGAGATGACTATAAGAGTATGCTACCCGAATGGCAGAGCCTGGCAAGCTACCTGTGTCGATTTGATATGCCAAATACCAGTAACAATTATAGACCTCATTCCCATGACCTGATCGAATGGTTTGAAGCTCTTTATGTTCCTGGAGCAAGCAGGTACCCTTGGGCTCTACTTGCATGAGACAGGACATATGGAGACGTTACTGGTGCCCGCTTGAGCAAATCGATGATGAATGGGAAGACAGTGATACAGTGATACACTTAAGGAAAATATAATTGAAAGCTAGTGTATAGTGCTATAATAAATAAATTTATTCTATTTGTAAGAAAAACATGAAAGATTAATTATTTTATCTTACTTTTATCTTTGGTTGTTATTTTATTCTTGTTGAGATAACTTTAGTTTATACCTACTATTAATATTCTGTATATCTTTTACAAATCCAGTTTTGTGTGGTTTCAAATGAAAGTATCAGATTACGAATAGTCTCCCACCACATCAAATACAATCTATTTTGGCCACAAAGTTCACTTGTGACTTCTACTAGCAACCTTAGTTCTGTAGTTAGAATCCATAGGTTTTTAATTGATTTTTGATCCCTTAATTTCATTTGTCTAAATTGCTTTAACTATTTAGAATCCTTTACTTATCCTTACAAATGTTCCATTTACTCTAAAAAATGCTATTGTAATTTTTCTAAAAAGTTGTATGGAAACAATATAATGCTCTGATATAGGGTTTGCAATATCAATATGTCTTATCCTTGATTACAGAATACCTTTACATCATTAAATGTTTACAGCTTTGATACAAAGACAGTCCACAGAATGGGAAAGATTATTCACCCAATACCCATCTGAAAAGGGTTGATATCCAGGATTATCAGGCACTGGTAGAACTTTACAAGAAGAAAACAGCCAACCCCATCAAAAATGGGGAGAAGAAATGAACATAAATTTTGACTAGGAAGAAATTTTAATGGTCAAAAGGCATATAAAATTGCTCATCATCACCAATCATCAGAGAGATGCAATTCAAACAACAGTGAGATATCATCTTACAACACAGAGACTGGCGCATATCCAAAAGAGCAAGAACAAGTGCTGGCGTGGATGCGGGGAGAAGGGTGGGAATATAGACTGTTACAGCATTTTTGGAAAACAATATGGACATTCCTCCAAAGACTAGACATTGAGCTTCCATTTGACCCAGCCATACAACTCCAGAGAATATCCCTGGGAAGCCAAAAACACACAGCAGAAAAACTATCTGCACCTTTATTTTCATAGCAGCACTATTCACAAAAGCCAGAATCTGGAAACAACCAGAGTGTGCGAGTACTTATGACTGGATAAAGAATTTGTGGTACATCTACACAATGGAATACTATTCATCTGTTAGGATAAATGAAGTAATGAAATTTACCTATAAATGAATGGACATGGAGAGGATCATGTTGAGTTAAACTAGAGAGAAGGAGATATATATATACACTTGATCACTTGAATCCTGTTATTCATCGATTTGCTCGAGTGGGCGCCAATAATATTTCCATTGGACCTTATCACCTGCCAATGTAGCCCAATGGCCTCTGGTTGATTCAGGAATATGAAGAGCCTCAAACCGTTCCTTCAGGGTCTTGACAGGAAGTCTGACCATCTTGTAAGTGGGCGGCCACGTGACCTTTTGACATCCCATGGGATCCAGTAGGTAATGGCTCTAGTCCAGCGGTCATCTCCAAATCTCATTACATGTTCTGCCCATATGATTTTCAATGCCTTGGCAAATGAGACAGCGTCCCTGATTCTGGAATAGCTACGGAGGTCGGAACTCCGATTCCTTCTCTCACTTGAGTGAGGCATGATATTCCAAGCATAGCTCTTTCAATTCCTCTCTGGGAGACCCGCATAGCATTCTCATCCTGCTTTCGTAGGGCCCAGGTCTCTGAGGCATATGTTAATGCAGGGAGAACGGTGGAGTCAAAGAGATGTGCCGGAGCTGGAGGTTCTTTGTCCTTTTAGCTATTTCTTCGATGCCTTTGAAGGCATTCCATGCCACTCTCTTCCTCCTGCACAGCTCAGGTTATAGGTTGAGAAATAATGTTAATTTCTCTACCTAGGTACACATATCTGCGCATTCAGAGAAGTCTGTTCCATTGAGAGTGAATGGGGCCTCTGGAACTAGTTCATTTTTTATAAACATAGTTTTCTTTAGATTCAGCTGTAGACCTATCTTTCCACATTCTAGGTCAAAGTCAGCCAGCATTTGTGCCGCTTGGCCCAGACAAAGTCAGGCCCAGACAAATCAGACCCGAACACCTGAAGAATCTGCTGTCAGTACTCATCAATACACTAGCTCGGCTCTTCACATGCTACCTGTCCGAATGCAAGGTGCCCTCCCAATGGAAAACCAGCAGGATAGTTCTACTGTTCAAGAAGGGATACATTCACGACATTGGCAACTATCGCCCCACATGCCTGTTGTCCATCATTTACAAGCTGTTTACACAAGTCATCCTGAACAGGATTAGCAGAACACTAGATGAAGAACAACCATGTGTGCAAGCTGGCTTCCAGAAAGGATTCAGTACAATCGACCATATCTATGTGGTAACCAAGCTCATTGAGGTTTGTAGGAGAGTACAAGATGCTGCTCTGTCTCACTTTCATTGATTTAAAGAAAGCCTTTGATTCTGTGGAGACTGAAGTGGTCATCAAAGCACTAGCCAAACAGGGTGCTCAAATCCAATTTATCAAGATCCTTCGTGAGCTGTATTACAGATTCACCACCTGGATCTCACCATTCTACAAAGTAGTGATCATTGATGTCAAAAGAGGGGTTCAGCAGGGTGATCCCATTTCACCAAAACTCTTCAACGCCCCCCTCGAGAACATCATATGACAATTAGAATGGGGAGGAATGGGAATGAAGATAAATGGTTGGCAACTACACCACCTCCGCTTCACTGATGACATCGTTCTAATAACACCAAATATTAGCCAAGCGGCACAAATGCTGGCTGACTTCGACCAAGAATATGTACATACATACATAAATATTATGATACCAATATCCAGAACATGGAGGTTTATCAAAGGTGAAAATTATACAAACGTGTGGGAGTCAGAGGTTAGGTAAGACAGAAAAGGGTACAGAGTGTAATAATTGTCGAAAGTGCTAACACCAACCTAGTACTGATCATTAAATACAGCAAAAATATACACATGATAAACTCTACATATATGTATTGCAATCCACAATGTGTAAGAGATGAAGGGAGAAAGAGCGACAGAGAATGACAAAGTGATAATAAACCTGCCATAGAGGCAGTCTAGGGGGTGGAGGATGGAATTGGGGACATTGGTGGTGGGAAATGGGCACCGGTAGCTGGATGGATGCTAGAAAACTGTAATACATAACCCACGTATGAACATCTTTGCAATTGTATATTTCACGGTGGTATAATAAAATATTAATTTAGTGGCCGGAGAGATAGCACTGTGGGTAGGGCATTTGCCTTGCGCATAGTTGACCCGGTTTGATCTCTGGCATCCCATATGGACCCCCGAGCACTGACAGGAGTAATTCCTGAGTGCAGAGCTTGGAGTAACCATTAGCATTGCTGGGTGTGAACCAAAAAAAGCAAAAAATAAATAAATAAAGTTATTTTATTTTAAAAATGAAAAAATAGTAGTTGTTTTAGGTATTTTGCTGGCCCCTCGTTGGGTGCATATATGTTTACTAGTGTGATTTCTTCCTGATATATGCATCCCTTGACTATTAAGAAGTGACCTTCACTGTCCCTTCTGACCTTCTTCAGCCTGGAAGTCTATGTTGTCAGATACCAGTATGGCTACCCCAGCCTTTTGGATGGGTTGTTTGAATGAAGGATTGTTTTCCAGCCTTTTATTTTGAGCCTGTCTTTGCTCCGATTGTTCAGGTGTGTTTCTTGCAGGCAGCAGAATGTCGGATTCAATTTTTTGATCCATTGTGCCACTCTGTGTCTCTTAACTGGTGCATTTAGACCATTGACATTGAGAGAGATTATTGTCATGGGATTTTGTGCCATCTTTCTGAATAGGTTGGTTGTTCTTTTGGGTTATGTCTCGTCTTATAGTAGATCTTTCAGTCCTTCTTTTAAGGTTGGTTTTGATTTTACAAAGTTCCTAAGCTGTTGTTTATCCAAGAAGTTGTATATCTGTCCTTCAAATCTGAGCGAGAGTTTAGCCGGATAAAGAATTCTTGCTGAGGCATTCATTTCATTAAGTTTTTTCACTATATCCCACCACTGCCTTCGGGCTTGGAGGGTGTCTTCTGAGAAGTCTGCTGAAAGTCGAATGGATGCTCCTTTGTATACAATTTCCTTCTTTGATCTTGCTGCCTGCAGAATTATGTCTCTGTCTATGGCATCCATTACTTTGACTAGGATGTGTCTTGGGGTCTTTCTATTGGGGTCTCTTCTTGCTGGTACGCGTCGGGCTTCTTGGATCTGGATGCCTTCGTCCTTTAACTCGGGAACTTTTTCAGCCAGGATGTTTTTAACTGTTTTAATTTCCTTGGGGTTACTTTCTTGTCCCTCTGGGACTCCTATGATTCTTATGTTGTTCCGCCTGGCTTCATCCCATTGTTCTCTGTTTCGTTGCTGATCCATTATCCGGTCTTTTTCCATCTTATGTAGATCTCTGAGTGCTTTCTGCAGCTCATCTTCAGTCTCACTGATTCTCTCTTCCGCTGCTGTCATCCTACTATTCAGAGCCCCGATTGTGTTTTTTCATTTCGTCTACTGAGTTTTTAAGCGATGATATTTCTATTTGCATGGTTCTCATTTCTGCTCTCATTTCCTCCAGTAGTTTATTGACAGCCCTTTCAACTGCTTCGCTTATGTTCTCCTGTATTTTATTGGACATCTGCTCAATTTTTTTCGTTGAGCTCCTTAAACATCCTACCAATTTCTTCTCTGGTTTCACTGTCAGAGAGATCATGCACATCTGTATTATTTTTTGAGTCTTCAGGGTCGATTCCTTCATCTGTTCTTCGAGCTGGGGATCTGCGTTGTTTCCCCATGGTGTTGTGGTGTTCAGGGATAGATTCCTCTGGTGTACTGTTTCTTTTTTCTTCAGGGTATTACCTTCCCTTGGTGTGGAAATTCCTAGTTTTTTAGTAATAAGCGGCCTTGTTAGCGGCCGCCCGCCCGCCCAGCCACACACCCCAGGGAGGTAGGGTACCTGAGATGCAGACAGGCCGGTGTGAGAGTTCAAAATGACCGTTTACTTCCGGTTCCGCTCGGACTTCTGGGGGTTGTAGTTCCACCTTCTGCCGAGACCCAGGGCTCTACCACGACCCCAGGGCGCCCGCCCGGCCAGCCACACACCCCAGGGAGGTAGGGTACCTGAGATGCAGACAGGCCGGTGTGAGAGTTCAAAATGACCGTTTACTTCGGTTCCGCTCGGACTTCTGGGGTTGTAGTTCCACCTTCTGCCGAGACCCAGGGCTCTACCACGGCCCCAGGCGCCCGGTCCGGCCAGCCACACACCCCCAGGGAGGTAGGGGTACCTGAGATGCAGACAGGCGGTGTGAGAGTTCAAAATGACCGCTTACTTCCGGTTCCCCTCGGACTTCTGGGGGTTGTAGTTCCACCTTCTGCCGAGACCCAGGGCTCTACCACGGCCCCAGGCGCCCGTCCGGCCAGCCACACACCCCCAGGGGGTAGGGTACCTGAGATGCAATAGCACTCCTGGGAATATACCCGAGAGACCGAAAAACACATAGCAGAAACACTATCTGTACTTCTTTATTCATCTCTGCGCTATTCACTATAGCTAGAATCTGGAAACAACCTAAATGCCCGAGAACAGAGGACTGGCTAAAGAAACTGTGGTTCATCTACACTATGGAATACTATGTGGCTGTCAGAAAAGATGACATTATGAAATTTACCTGCAAATGGAGGGACATGGAGACTATCATGCTGAGTGAAATTAGTCAGAAGGAAAAGGACAGATATAGAATGACTGCATTCATTAATACGACATAAATAGATACCAGTGTTTTACTAAATGTGGGGAAATGGTAATGGCAGATTAAGACTCACCATTGAATATACACAAAGAGACTTAAGTGATAAACTCTAAATATCTGCAGGGCTAGCCACAATGTGTGAAAGAAGAGGCAGAGAGATGCAGAGACAGAGAGAGAGACAGAGAGAGAAAGAGAGGGAAACTGGGGTACCTGCTATTAAGGCAGCATGGGGGGTGGGCAGGAGGGGTGGGGGTACATTGGTGGTGGAAATGGGGCACTGGTGGAGGGATGGGTGCTGGTATACTGTATTACCAAGAACCAATTATGATCACCTTGTAATTGTATGTTTCACTGTGGTATAATAAAAAAAAAATAAAAAAAAAAAAAAAAGGAAAAAAAAAAAATGAAAAAATAAAGTAGCATAGTGTTTGTTAAACAAATTATTAACATTTTGTGATATATTTATTCTATGTTCTTAATTCTTTTAAATATGATTTCATGTTAATAGGTGTGATTCTAGCTACTGAATTCAGAGTCCTTGTATGCAAGGTAATGTTCTACTACTGAACCACATCTTGGCACCATATGTTTGCATATGGGATATTATATTCAGTATTTCTTTCCTTTGAGATCATTGCTTAAATAGGCAAATGGAACATATTTTAATTAATTTTATACATTGCTGCTTTACTGTATTGATTCATTATCTCTGATTGTTTTTTAATGATGTCTAGAATTTTCAATGTATTATAATCATCTGCAAGTAGTGACGATTTTATTTCTTTTATTCAAATGAAACAATGCTCATGGCCAGGTTGTGTTGACAAGGACACCAACACCACCGATGCCTCTTTCGTCTCATGTTCTGAGGAACAGTTCTCAGGTGTCAAAAAATGGCGTGGCGTGATTGACACCTTTTTGTCTCGGTTAGACCAATGATGTTGTACTTGATCTTTCACGCTTGCACCATCAGGTCCTTGATGTATGCTTCTGATGCCAGCATACGTGCATTGAAAGTACAGACAGTTATTTTAGTCCTTTTTCATTTTGGCAGCCTTGTTTGGTCTTGAGATTTTATCAGGCACTTCTTATTTGTCCTTCTTAGTGCTGCCTTATTAAGGGATCTTTCAGGGTCAGGAAATAAACATTGTTTTTACTAGTTTTGGCATATAGAATGTGCATCGAACTTGCCAGGCTCTGCCGTGCAGGCAGTTTACTTTCAGTAGCTTGCCGGCTCTCTGAGAGGGATGAGTAGAAGATTCTCGGTAATTTGGAGATAAATTGTGCAACCTCAAAGCGGCCATGAGCAACAGGGAGAGCTGGTAGCTGCTCTGCCTGGTGTATCTGCTTCTGTGGTTCAAGCATTCCTGGGCTTGAACTACTTTCCTCTGAAAGTGGGTCTCTGAAAGCTGGATTTCTGTAGCTGGGTCTCTGATGAGCTGGGCTGGAGATTGGCTGATTCCCTTGGGTGGGTCTCTGAAAGCTGATTTTCTGTAGCTGGGTCTCTGATGAGCTGGGCTGGTATTCTCTTGGGTGGAATTCTGACGAGCTGTGGGGTCTGGATAATGAAAATCACTGCCAACATGGTGTGGGGGTTCCTCTGGGTTCTTCTGAAGCTCTATTGGCATGGTGGACTTGAGGCGAAGTCGCTCTCCTTGACCCCTCATGGTCAGGTGAGTGCAGGGAGTGCAACGGGAGAGCTGGTAGCTGCTCTGCCTGGGCTATCTGTATCTGATATTAGAAGAAGCTATCAACTCATCACCATTGGTTATGATTTTGATGTGGGCTTTATTTATGTACTTTGCACTCTTGAAATTTAATCCATAAATCTCTATTTGTTTTAAAAATCATAACATATTTTAATGCTGTAAAATGCTTTTCTTTTTTGGGGGGTCACACCCAGCAATGCTCTGGGTTTATTCCTGGGTCTTTGCTCAGGAATTACTCCTGGTGGTGCTTGGGGGTTCATATGGATGGGATGCTGGGATCGAACTTGGGTCAGCCATGTGCAAGGCAAATGCCCTATCCACTGTGCTATTGCTCCAGCCTCATAAAATGCTTTTCTATAACTATTGATTACCTATGTTTTTCTTTTTTATCTTATGTAAATTGTGTATTTTGAACTATTCTGATTTCCCTTGGGATAATTCCATCTCGGACATTATGAAACTATAATAAATTGCTGAATTTAGCTCACAAAATCTTGCTTTTTTTGTTTTGCTTTTTGGGTTACTCCCAGCTCTTTGCTTAGGAATTACTCCTGGCCATGCTTGGGGACCATATGGGATACCGTGGATCTTCCCCTAGTAGACTGCGTGCAAGGCAAATGCCCTACCTACTTCAGCCCCAAGATCTTGCTATTTTTAGCAATATATATTTATTTAAATATTTTCCTTTCCATCTTTTGAAAAATGTATATTATGTGTCATATTTAGGGTTGAACAATTGATTCCATATATTCGTTTGTGTTTCATGCACACTTGTTTCTGATGATTACTGTTGTGGTGTACCAGAAGTTACATACTTGATGTGGTACTAGGGGTCATCACACTAGCAACAAGGGATAGTGTTCATGGCCTCAAAAATGCGAAAGAGGGTGTTTAGTAAGCTACATACATGGGGTAGTGATGTTTTGCACCTATGTCAATCAGACTATTGAACTATTGATCCTTCCTTCCTTCCTACTTTCCTTCCTTCCTTCCTTCCTACTTTCTTTCTTTCCTTCCTTCCTTCCTTCCTTCTTTCCTTCCTTCCTTCCTTCCTTCCTTCCTTCCTTCCTTCCTTCCTTCTTTCCTTCCTTCCCTTCCTTCCTTCCTTCCTTCCTTCCTTCTCTTCCTTCCTTCCTTCCTTCCTTCCTTCCTTCCTTCCTTCCTCCCTGCCTTCCTTCCTCATTTCCCTCTCTCCCTCTTCCCTTTTCTTTGATTTTGGCATCAGGATAAATCATTATGTGTATTTTTTAAAATTTTCTTCTATTCAATTATTTTTGAAGGAGCTTTAGGATTGATGGTATACAAGTAAATATGCCTGGACTTCTATTTGGAGGTAAGCTTTATATTTTTGATTCACATTCATTTGGTACATATATATTTATTTGTATTATATGTATTATATCATATTTGTATATTTATATCTTAATAATGGCATAATATCCATTATTATCTCTTGCTCCTCTATTATTTTAGTCTAAAATATATTTAATTTGATACATATAGGACTTTGCAAGCCTTCTTTACTATATGTTATACAATGGTTTTCTAACTTCTGCTTTGAATTTTTTATTTATATTTGTGTTCAAACACATCTCATGGAGATAGCAGACAGTTAAGTTTTATTTTCTAATCATCTATTTACTTGGATGGTGAGTTCCCTAAACTGACATTTAGACTTGATCACTTGATCACTTGAATCCCTTATTCATCGATTTGCTTGAGCAGGCACCAGTAACATTTCCGTTGGACCCTATCACGTGCCAATGTAGCCCAATGGCATCTGCTTGATTCAGGAATATGAAGAGCCTCAAACCGTTCCTTCAGGGTCTTTACAAGGAAGTCTGACCATCTTGTAGGTGGGCGGCCACGTGATCTTTTGACATCCCGTGGGATCCAGTCGGTAATGGCTCTAGTCCAGCGGTTGTCTCCAAATCGCATTACATGTCCAGCCCATCGGATTTTCGATGCCTTGGCAAATTGAGACAGCGTCCCTGATTCTGGAATAGCGATGGAGGTCAGAACTCCGGATTCCTTCTCTCCACTTGAGTGAGGCGTGATATTCCAAGCATAGCTCTTTCGCTTCCTCTCTGGGACACCCGCATAGCATTCTCATCCTGCTTTCGTAGGGCCCAGGTCTCTGAGGCGTATGTTAATGCAGGAAGAATGGTGGAGTCAAAGAGATGTGCCCGGAGCCGGAGGTTCTTTGTCCTTTTAGCTATTTCTTAAATGCCTTTGAAGGCATTCCATGCCACTCTCTTCCTCCTGTGCAGCTCAGGTTTTAGGTCGTTCATCATATTGATTTCTTGACCTAGGTACACATAACTGCTGCATTCAGAGATGTTTGTTCCATTGAGAGTGAATGGGGCCTCAGGAACTAGTTCATTCTTCATGAACATTGTTTTCTTTAAATTCACCTGTAGACCTATCTTTCCACATTCTCGGTCAAAGTCAGCCAGCATTTGTGCCGCTTGGCTAATGTTTGGTGTTATTAGAACGATGTTATCAGCAAAGGGGAGGTGGTGTAGTTGCCGACCATCTATCTTCACTCCCATTTCTTCCCATTCTAATTGTTGCATGATGTTCTCGAGGGTGGCACTGAAGAGTTTTGGTGAAATGGTATCACCCTGTTGAACCCCTCTTTTCACATTAATGATCACTTCTTTGTAGAATGGTGAGATCCTGGTGGTGAATCCGTAATAAAGCTTACGAAGGATCTTGATGTATTGGGTTTGAACACCCTGTTTGGCTAGGGCTTCGATGACTGCTTCAGTCTCCACAGATTCAAAGGCTTTCTGTAAACCAATGAACGTGAGTCAGAGTGGCATCTTGTACTCCCTACAAACCTCGATGACCTTGGTTAGTGTGTGGACATTTAGACATAAATATTATTGTAATTTTCTGCATTATATACTTTTTCATTATGTTTCTTTAGTTTATCTCTTATTCTCTCATTTTATCCTCTAACTAAGTTAGTTTCAGGTTGTCATAACCTTTACATATCATATTCTAGCCTGAAAACCTATTTACAATTGAAAGGATGTTTTAACTCATTTTAATCTTTTCTTATTTTTAGTGACTTGTTCCTTCTAAATGAAGTTGATTTTGATAATTTTTAAAAGTTTTTACTGTCGAGGTGCTCCGCGGGTCCCCGACAGTGCCGGGAAGCGAAGTTCCCTTCTACCTCCGAAGCTGGTGAGGAATGGATGAAAACTCAGGAATCCGATGCAGTTTTAAAAGGCTTTACTTATCACAGGTTCAGGCACACAAATCAGCAAAAGGACAAGCCCGGTGCTTAGGATTCCAGGCTAGAACCCCAGCCACGTGTAGGCCAAGATGGCGGCCACCACGTGTAAAGGCTTTGGGAAAGGAGAAGACTTCCAAGCAGGGTGACCAGCGAGCAAGAGCCCCCAAAGAAGCGCGTGAGTGTGAAAACCGGCTAGTTTATACCCCTGCAACTCAGACCTTCCTCCCACTGTTATGGAAAGCAGGAGAGGGTCAAATGTCCTTAGGTAATCCCCTCCCTGCACCTCACCTAGGCCCTTTATTATGCTAATGTTTTGAGCCAAATGCAGCGGCCCTTAAAGGAGTCCTGCAACAACTCCCCTGATTAGTTTACTAATAACGTACAGAAGATTAAAATAAGAAAAAACAATTCCAATTACAAAATGACAATACATGTTACTTTAGGATCCTAACTTGTTTTTTGGACCCAAAGCAAAGTTCAAGACAAAGTGTTTCTAGCTGTCTGATTATAACGGACTATAGTTTGCACTGTCCATAATTTGTGAGAGTCAATTTGCTATATTTTATGTAAAGTCGGGTGTCTGGAACAAAGTCTGTGGGGCTACTTCTGGAACAGCAATAGCGGTGATCATATGAGTATGAGTCTCTGGAGAGCAGCGATCAGGAACTCGTTGAATTGTCAGGAACACTGGATTGGGTCTCAGGAACACTGGAACAAGTATCTCGAACTCTGGAACAGGAGTCTTGAGTGCTGGAACAGGTGTCTGGAATATTGGTGTAATATCTCGAACTCTGGAACAGGAGTCTTGAGCGCTGGAACAGGTGTCTGGAACATCGGTGTGGGCGTCTTGCAGGGCTTCTTTAGCAAGTGAACACTGGCACCGTAACTGTACCTGTAGCTTAAGTTTAGGCGAGACAAAAACACTTTTCGAGGTTAATCACAAGTAGAGATTTTAAGGCTTTGCAGGGATCCAAGTCTGGGATGGAGAGAAGAACATAAAGAAGCTCCAACATGGGTGGAGCAGGGAAATAAGTATGATGAGAATTGATGATTTTAAAATTGGTAAATCTAGTGGATCATCTGTGGAGCTGATGAATGTAATAGAGGTTTGTAGTGGTCAGAAATTGAGAAGGTAGTAGTTGAGACATAACATAGACACAACATTAATCACAAACATAATGGTGGCCACCACATGCACACACACACACACACATACATTTGATCGATCAATATCTTACAGCTGTATATGTGAACCATCTAGGGTGATAAATGGTAACGAGTCAAGCGCTTCATGAATATAAAGCCGGCAAATGATGGTGAGAAAGTGTCTTTTCCTGTGAATAGAGCATTGGAAAAAATTATTTTTGCAAATTATTAAATTTTTTGTGAGCACTGTTTTAGGAGTCTCGGAGTATTGAGCACTGTAGCACAGGTTTCCTGCATTCCAATATCTTATCCTGTGAACAGAATCATTAGAAAAACAATTTTTCATTGATTTAGCAAACATTTTTGTAATGAGCACTGTGATCAGAGTCCAAAGCCTTGAGCAACATAGAAGGAATCTGCAGCAGCCAAGTTCTTTTCCTGCAAATGCCTGTGAGCAAAACATTAAAAAAGGAAACTCTAACATTAATCCTTGAAACATATGGACATTGAGCACTATGCTCAGAGTCCACCCATATTTCCACCCTTTTTTTTATAAGAAAGAAAACATTTAGGCTGTAAGGCAAGATATTAGACATGAACCATGATCACAGACTGCAAAACAAGATCATTATTAAAATGAACCAATCCAGGAGATTTAAACAGCAATTTGCAATTTAAAATTTAAGACTTTATATTGAAAGAATTAGTTGTTTTCTGATTCTTGGAGAATTCTAGTCTTAACAAGTCTCAGAGGAACCCAGAGTTTCTTGGCAGGGTTATATTCTGTGGAAATGAAAGCATAACCTCTTCCCCGAATGAGGAGGTGACCTGCAATCCATTTTTCATCAATTTTCACCCAGATAGGTGAATTGACTGTTTTTTTAGTTTGCATATCTTCTTAAAAGTGACGTTCAGCCGCGGTATAGGGATCTCCTTGAGGTATATTTAAGAAGTTTAAGGTGAATAATGTTAAAGACAAAGAATCCATTGGAGGCATACTTGTTTTTCGTTGCTTTAATAGCTGAGTTTTAAGCGTTCTGTGGGCACGTTCAACTATTCCTTGTCCTTGTGGATTATATGGAATTCCTGTAATATGTTTGATCTGCCATTTCTCGCAAAAAGGATTTGAAGGTTTTGCTGGTGTAAGCAGGACCATTATCTGTTTTTATGGTATGGGGAATACCCATGATGGAGAAGCACTGGAGTAAAAATGAACAAACAGATTTAGCTCTTTCAGACGTCATAGGAACAGCCCATATGAACCGGGAATATGTATCGATGACCACATGAAGGAAAGGTTTGTTTGGAAATAAGTTAGTATGAGTTATATCCATCTGCCACAATTGGTTTGTCTGTAAACCTCTAGGATTTGCTCCTGCTACATGAGATGTACAATGTAAAGGAGCACAGACAGGACAGTTGTGGACAATTTGTCTAGCTTGTCTCCATGGGATGCCATGGTGTACATGAAGGCGGCGGACATTTGTATGTAGAGTCTGGTGCTCTTCCTCAGCTGATTTAAATACTGGTGCTGCCAAGAGATCTGCTGCTTCATTTCCTCGAACCATCGGCCCGGGAGTCGGCTGTGAGAACGGATGTGGGAGATGTATATAGGGAATGTTCTATTTCGGAGGAGATCTTGTAGTTTATGGAGTAGCTCCCTGAATTATAGGATTATGGGCATTTAAAGAAGCAGTGACAATTCCAGGAAATAAACCAACTACATATGCAGAATCACTCACCACATTACATGGGCCAGATACATGGGATAGTAAATGTATCAGGGTGGCGAGTTCCACTTGTTGGGCAGATTTATAGTTTGTATGCACAGTAGTGGTCAATGAAGGACCTGTAATTCCACCCCTTCCTGATGAGGAGCCATCAATATAATACACTGGAGCATCAGGAATGGGAGAGGAGCAGATAATGGTGGAAATTACAAAAGGTGTCCTTTTCAGAAATTCCCAGGTTTTTCCAGCTGGGTAGTGATAAGATATTTCTCCTGAAAAATCTGCTAAAGCTCTCTGAAGGATTTCACTGAGTGGTAAAACAGCTTCAATTTCTTTTTAGGGTCAGGTAGTACAATAACATGGGGATCATGTCCAAGTAATACTTGGGTTCTTGATCTTCCCTTAATTATAAGGTTAGCTATCATCTCAAGGTAAGGTGTAGCAGTACGATTTTGCTTGTTATGTAAGTAAACCCATTCTGATGGTCCAGATAATTGGGCTATAGCAGCAGTTGGAGACTCGGGAGTGTTCAAGACCAATAACCATACCTTTTCTCCGGGATTAAATCTGGAGAGGTAAGATTTTTGAAGCCGATCCATTAAAAAATCTAATTCCTTCTGGGCTTTCGGAGTTAGCTGCCTTGGGCTATTTAAAGCAGGATCACCTTCAAGGGTGTGGGACAGGTTACTGAGCTCACAGTTAGGAATACCAAGGGAGGGGCGCACCCAGTTGATATCCCCCAGCAGTTTTTGAAAATCATTCAAAGTTTTGAGCCCTTTTTTGACTAATGGAAATTTTTTGAGGACGCACTGTAGTGCGGTCAAGAGCATAGCCCAAATATTCATATGGAGGCTGCATCTGGATTTTTTCTGAAGCTACTTGTAAGCCAGCCTCTGGTAAAACAGTCATTACATCATTATATAAATTCTGGAGATCTCTGGAATTATCACAAGCTAGCAGGATATCATCCATGTAGTGGATGATGTATGCACCAGGAAATTTGGCAAGAATGGGTCGCAAAACCTCATCAACAAAGTGTTGACACATCGTAGGTGAATTAGTCATCCCTTGGGGCAATACTGTCCATTGAAACCTACGTAAAGGACCTTTATGATTAATGGAAGGGACTGAAAATGCAAACCTTTTCCGATCATCTGGGTGGATAGGTATGCTGTAAAAAGCAGTCTTTTAAATCTATGATAATTAGCGGCCAATCTTTAGGAATAGCTGCTGGAGAGGGGAGCCCAGGTTGCAGGGCTCCCATGGGGACCATAGTAGAATTTACATTCCTTAAGTCAATCAGCAAAAGCCATTTGCCTGATTTTTTCTGTATTACAAAAACAGGAGAATTCCATTCTGAAAACGTTTCCTCAATATGTCCTAATTTCAGCTGTTCTTCCACTAGATTTGTTAGCGCCTCTAACTTTTTGGTATTGAGGAGCCACTGTGGTGTCCATATAGGTTTGTCAGACTTCCACTGAATACGGATAGGTGGTGGGCGCTTAACCACAGCGGCCCCAATTAAAAAAGGGTTACTCCCTGTGTTAGGCTTATTATGGAGAGCTGGAACAGGTGTCCGATGGGGAATTGGACGAGGTATGTGAATTACTGCCCCCCACTGCTCCAGCATGTCTCGACCCCATAAAGTTAAAGGCATAGGGGCTATATAAGGCTGGACCATGGCTACATTCCCTTCAGGGCCAATACACGGCAGCCACCTGGCACTCTGTCGGAGAAGAGAGGAGGAGATATTGCCTACCCCGCTCAGGCTATGGGACACTTCCTTTAGGGCCCAGTTAGAGGGCCAATTCCTGGTGGAGATTATGGATATGTCTGCCCCTGTATCCAACATGCCTTTGAATTTCCTTTTATAAAGTTCGATGGGTATATCCGGCCGCTTGGCCTGAGAAATTTTGGTAGTGTACCCAACTAGATAGTTAGCAGGCGGCTGGTGGGCTTGGTTCTGTGTGGCTGTATAACCAACAATGAAGTTGGCAGAAGGGTTGGTACTGTTTAAGCCACCAGTTCTAGGGTGTTCGGACTGACTAGACGGATCCTCAAAAATAATAATAGTTTAGCAAGTGGTTCCCCTTTTTTAAAAGTTCATTTAGTTGGCACAGATATTGACAGTATTATCTCTCCATGAGATTCAGGATCCAGAAGTCCGAAATGCACCTTTAATTTCCTTAAATTTCAGCCAATGCGCTCCCTGAATTAAACCCATACTACCTGGGGAGCAGGTCCTTTTATCCCTGTTTTTAGCATGGAAGGATCTTGACTTGTGTGTATTGTGACAGTCTTAGGGCAGAGAATGTCGAGACTGCCATTGCCTGATGGGGTAGGCCAGAGAGCATTTATTGACTGTAATTCTGTGGATTCTGATTCGGAGGATACTGGGCAGGTGGAATGAACGAGAATGCCCCTGGATTCAGCTGGTCCTGGGGCTGGCCCCCACCCAGTTTCCCACATTTGGGGATATGTAGATGTTATTTGAGCCTGCGGAGCTTGTGGAACCTGGGAGGGGGTCCATGTAACATTTCCCATAAAGGGATTATTAGGATGTTGCCCTGTATTTATAGTTTTAGAAGATGGGCAATCTCTACGGGTGTGTCCCTTCTTTCCGCAGCTAAAGCAGGTTATCTGTCCAGATGAAGCCTGAGGCTAACTTCGCCTCCAAGACCCACAGTCTCTGGCCCAATGTTTTCCCTTTCTGCACCTTGGGCATGGCCCAGGTGGGGGCCCCTCCGAGGGGTGGAGTTGCGATTATTAGCATAGTTTCTCTGATCATTGTTTATCCTTTGAAGTTTATTGTTTCTCCCCCTGAAGCTGTTTGACATTTCATCCCTCTCCTGATCCTCCTGCTGTATGGGATAAGCCTCTATAGCATCCTGTGTCCCCCATGGGAGGCCAAACCGACATTTCTACATGCCTTTAGATATCCCATGAGGTCTTCCCTTATCCTTAATATTATATAGTATTGCTAGACAATTTTGATTAGCATTCTCATATGCTAAGGTTTATTTTAGGATTTCTTGAGTGGTTGGGTGTTGGAGGACATGTTTAGCTAATCTGGGAGTTTTGTTGTTTTGCTCACTCCCAGCTTAATCTTATTTAAGGCAATGTTCATTCTAATGAGATCTCTCTTCTATGTAAACACTGCTAGAGGGTGTGGCAGTTACAGAAGTCACCTTGATTGAATAACTTCTGACTTATACATCTACTAAGACTTCTATGTTTTCTAGATTGGGCACAGCTCCTCTTTATACCCACTGCACCCAACGTGGGAGTTAGAATTTACCAGGAGACTACCACCCTGGCTACGCTGAGACTAAATGAAGACTATAGGAAGGATCATACTAGTTTGCTCTAAGCAGGCGAGTATGACCCTTTCAGTACATGAGAACAAGATACTCAGAATCACCCTGGTGCAGATAATAAGGACCTTGTGGGTACCATCTAGATTACATGAAGCTCATGAAGTTAAGATGTATTACTTTATATCAGCCGCCTCTCTCTCCAGTGTTTTACATAAGAGATAATCTCGGGATTAGTCCTTGGTGTAACCTTTGTTTATACCTACAATAGGGTGTGGCACTCACACTCTGTTTAGGGTTCTTTGTTGGCATGACAACCTCCCGATTGGGTTACTTTGGTATATAAGGGGCTGACTTGAGGCCCCTTCACCTTTTACCTTTTGCCTTTTGGTTTCCCTCAGCCTTCAGCTTTTGGCTCCTGCGGCTTTTTGGCTTTTGGCTTTGGTCTTTTTGCTCTTTGGCCTTTTGCTCGATCTTCTAGTGCTGTGGAAGAGCTTTTGTACTATTAAAAGCCATTTTTTGGAACTGCACCGGACTCGTGAGTTTTCATCTGTTCTCCCAGCATCCTCGGAGGTAGAAGACAACCTCTGTCCTGACACTGTCGGGGACCCCGCGGTTCCCCGACATTTGGCGCCCCTGGGTGGTGGGCATCTGGAGGTCCCGCCATATTGCTAATGAATTTTTTCCCTGAAGCTGGGAGGAGAACTTGAACCGTGAGTTAAAATGGGTCTCTTCTTGGAAATTTTTTCTTTGTTCTGGCTTCACCTTCTTTTTTCAGGTGATAGCAGTAATCTCGACTTTTGTGATTCCTGCTTGTCTTTCAGAGAGTCATGAAATTAAATCTAGCAGCCAGATTTTTAAGTCTTGGCGATAACCTAGAAAGAAAGAAAAGAAGCATCCAGAGGAGGCAGACTCTCCAACCAAAAATCTGCCCGGAGTTAATACCTCCGAAGGCGAAGATGCCCCTCTAACGGAAAGGGATGCTCAGTTTGAGGGTTTCCCAGAGCTCTTACAAGCTCTGATGAGGACCAAGTGGAGGAACGGAATTCCCCGAGCCTGTCCAGGCCTCAAAAGGCTGGTAGTTCCTCTTGTTCTCAATTTAATAGTCAAAGAGCAAAGCTCTGGAAGCTTCGCTACATTCCTCACGACTATTCTTTTATTTTGGCCTTTTCTGGTGCTAACTCTTATGATTTTTTGTGATAAAACTGCACCTCTCCCAACGGGAGCTGAGTGCAAGTTTTGGTGAGCAAGCTGTTAAGTTTAAAGTAGAGGCTTTCCCGGACCTTTGGTTTAAGAAAATGAAAGGTCAGATTTCTTGGTGGCATCTTTATTTAATTCAGTTGGAAAAGAGTTTTTAGGCTCAGTCTACAGTTGCCTGCCAACTTCATGTGCACCGTAGCTTTCCATAGAGACAAACCGGACTAAATTGTTCACTTTTTATTTGTCTGTGCTCCGTCCCACGTGGCTGGAGGTTGCAGATAATTAAGTTATGTGATTGGATATTTATGGCAAATGACTTCTGGCAAATGAATAGTTTTGGCGAATGATTTATGGTAAATGTTATGGCTAATGACAAATTGTTAAACGTGCTCAAAAAACTTTCAGAATCGGTTGTTGAAACAACAAAAGACAGATATCTTTACCATTTTCACCTTAAATTTGTCTTAAGGAGAGCCACTGGATAACACTGACAAACTCAAAAAACCAATCAATTCACCTAAGTAAAAATTGATTATAAATGGATAGAAGGTCTAAAAACCTCATTTCTTTCAATACCGGTCTAAAAACACCTAATTTTTTTTCACTATAAAGCCTTAATTTTAAATTGCAAGCTGCTGTTCAAATCTCCCCGGATTGGTTAATGATAATCTTGCTTTGCAGCCTGTTGAACATGGTCCATCTTTAATAACAATAATTTTGCTTTCCAGCCTGTTGATCTTGGTACATCTTTAATAAAAATAGCCTTCCATTGCAGCCTGTTGATGCTTCAGCTGGAGATAACCCCTTTCTTTCTTAAAAAAAAAAAAAACTGCCTTGGAGTGAGTTTAAAGGTAAAAGCACCTAAATAACCCTCCAAAAAGAAGGTACCATAAAAAATATATATTTTCTAAGTGTTTATGGGTAAGTGTCCTAATGTTTTCTTGCTGCTTTGAAGTGTTTAAAGGTGAGAGTACATGAATAACTCTCAAGGAGAAAATATTTTGTAAGAATTTTCTAAGGTTTTTTATGTATAGAAATGACTAATGAAGTGTTCTGATGTTTCGAAGAGAAATGAAACGGATTCCCGTGTATGATATTCAGTATCAAGGTTTTAAAACTTAATGAGTTTTCTAATGTTCTGTTTACAGGTTAAAAAAAATAAATAAAAAAGGAGAAAAAAAGGGTGAACTCCAAGTATAGTGATCAATATCAAAATCTGCTAACAACTAATAAAAGTTTTTAATGCTTTTTGTTCAGAGATATACAGGAAAAGAACTTGGCTGCTGCAGATTCCTTTAATGATGTTCTGATGTTCAAGGCTTTGGACTCTAGACACAGTGCTCATTACAAAAAAAGTTTGAAAAAAGTTTTTCTAATGATTCTGTTCACAGGCTAAGATGGTGGAATGCAGTAAACTTGTGCTACAACGCTCAATACTCGAGATTCCTAAAACAGTGTTCACTACAAAAATTTAATAATTTGCAAAAAAAGTTTTTCCTAATGTTTCCTTTCACAGGGTGTTGGAGTTTCTTCATGATCCTGGATTCCTGCCAAAACCCCTCATGATCTCTATTTGTGATTAATTTCAAAGTATTTTTTCTCACCTAAAATTAAGTTATAGGTATGGTTACCGGTGCCAGTGTTCCCTTGCTGAAGATGTCTTGTGAAATGCCTGTACCGCTGTTCCAGAGACCTATTCCAGTGCTTGAGAAGTTTGTTCCAGTGCTCCTGAAACCTGATCCAGTGTTCCTGATAATACATCGAACTACTGATGATTGCTCTCCCGAGACTCATTCCTGTCTTCACCGATGCTGCTGTTCCAGAATCAGTTCTTCGGACCTTGTTCCAGAGATGTGACTTCATGGGAAATTGACACTCACTAATTTAGGACAATACAGGCTGTAGTCTGTTATGACCAAACAGCCAGAGACATTTTACTATGAACTTTACTCGGTTCAAAATTAATTCGGACATTGGGACAACATATGATATTACCTTGTAATTGGAATTGTTCCTTTTCTGTTTCTCTCCTCTGTATGTATTATTTAGAATACTTGTATTTTTATATTTTTGTAAACAAAAAAGGGAGAGTTGTTGGAGGACATGTTTAGCTAATCTGGGAGTTTTGTTGTTTTGCTCCTCCCAGCTTAATCTTATTTAAGGCAATGTTCATTCTAATGAGATCTCTCTTCTATGTAAACACTTCTAGAGGGTGTGGCAGTTACAGAAGTCACCTTGATTGAATAACTTCTGACTTATACATCTACTAAAACTTCTATGTTTTCTTAGATTGGGCACAGCTCCTCTTTATACCCACTGCACCAACGTGGGACAGTTAGAATTTACCAGGAGACTACCACCCTGGCTACGCTGAGACTAAAGGAAGACTACTGAAAGGGTCATACTCGCCTGCTTAGAGCAAACTAGTATGATCCTTCCAAATTTCTTTAGTCTCAGCGTTGGGAAAAATAGTAGTCTTAGGTGTATGTCTAATTAGTTCCACCAAGTGACTTCTGTAACTGTCACACCCTCTAGAAGTGTTACATAGAAGAGAGATCTCATTAGGATGAACATTGCCTTAAATAAGATTAAGCTGGGAGTGAGCAAAACAACAAAACTCCCAGATTAGCTAAACATGTCCTCCAACTGTTGGGTCTTGAACCTGTCTTTGGATTGTTTCACTTAATCTCCCAACAAAATCAAAGTATGGTTCATTATGACCCTGGTAAATTTTTTGTATAGCTACCTAGAAATTCTGGGTCGGAACCTACTTTTTCCCACGCTTTTTAATGCTGTCTCCCGAACAAATTTTAAAATAGGTTCAGGTAATGTCTCTTGTTTTGCTTTCTTTTGCCATTCACCTTCACCTTTTAGCATCGCAAAAGTTATATTATGGCCATATTCTTTTTCTCTTAAAGTGTCAATATTCATGTTAACCCCATCTGTATACCACATTTGCCATTGCATGAACTGTGATTGGTTCAGACAAGTATGGGGTACCATTTCAAAGTCTGCCAATACCCACTGATTATTTTGGCTCCTATCAGCTAAATATTTTAAAGAATAAGGACTTGATATTCCAAACTTGTTGCAAGCCTTCCTAAACGGGGTTATTGCCTCAATTTTTAAGTCTTCATGAATCGGTTTTACTCTATCTTTAGATTGGTTATGAGAAAGATTGCTGCGCTTTGCTCTTTGATTATTATTAGATTGACAACCACAGGAACTGCAAGGCTCGTGGGGCTTGCACGAGCTAACCTGTTCCTCCCGTTCTTCCTCATCAGAGCTTGTAGTATCTGCCAGAGAAGCATCTTCCCTTTTGAGTGTATTAACTCTGGGGAGATTTTCAGCTTGGGAATTTGCCTCCTCTGGGTTTTCCTGTTCCTCCTCTAAGTTATCAGCCACATTAGAATTCTTTTTAGATTTTTTCGCTGGGAATGTATACACCTTTTTCGAGGTCTACTGCCTTGGGGCGTGTTTGTGAACGGATTTTTAGTTGGTTCACGCCTCAGTATTGGGTATGCGCTAGGTCCTGATTGATAAGTTATGAAATCAGAGATCTCCCTGCGTAACACATCCATTTCTTGGTTTAAGTTTTCAAGTTTCCTATATATTTCTTCCTTTTGTTCTTTCAATCTTATGTGTAACTTCCAAACCTCCTCTTTCTGTTCTTCTATTCTAACTCTCTGTTTGTCAATTTCTTCCTCTAAGATAGTGCTGATTTTATTGATATCCTTTTTCTGCTCTTCAAACTTTACTTCAAATTTTAAATCCTGTTTAATAATTTTACTTTCCTGTTCTAATTTTTCTTTGAATTTTAAATCCTGTTCTTCTAATTTTTTCCTTAAATTTTAAATTCTGTTTAATAATTTTACTTTCCTGTTCTTCTAATTTCTTTTCAAATTTTAAACTCTGTTTAATAATTCTGTCCTCAAGCTTTAAGACCAGTCTACCTGTAGTTTTATGATCCTCACTTATTTCTTTAATCGCTGAGTAAACCTCGTCCCTTAAGATTGCATTCGATTTATTACTTTCTTCCCTCTCTCTATTAAACATTGTCCTTACACAAAGGTACAGTTTAAAAATCGCAAGGATCCAGATGATTTGTGAAAAGATAGAGTAGTTCTCAGAAAGGAACTTTATAGACTGGGCTATGTATGGTTCTGAGCCAATAAAAGATACAATGTATCTATACCATGAGATATCCATCATTTTACTCACGTTTCGGAGGCAGATGATCTCTGTCCGATGATAATTAGGCCAGACGATGTTCGTGTGCCCACCCAGGGACGCCAAATGTCGGGCGCTCGCCGGGGTCCCCGACAGTGCCGGGAAGCGAAGTTCCCTTCTACCTCCGAGCCGGCGAGGAATGGATGAACACTCAGGAATCCGATGCAGTTTTAAAAAGGCTTTACTTATCACAGGTTCAGGCACACAAATCAGCAAAAGGACAAGCCCGGTGCTTAGGATTCCAGGCTAGAACCCCAGCCACGTGTAGGCCAAGATGGCGGCCACCACGTGTAAAGGCTTTGGGAAAGGAGAAGACTTCCAAGCAGGGCGACCGCTCACAGCGAGCAAGAGCCCCCAAAGCAGCGTGAGTGTGAAAACCGGCTAGTTTATACCCCTGCAACTCAGATCTTCCTCCCACTGTTATGGAAAGCAGGGAGGGTCAAATGTCCTTAGGTAATCCCTCCCTGCACCTCACCTAGGACCTTTATTATGCTAATGTTTTGAGCCAAATGCAGCGGCCCTTAAAGGAGTCCTACAACACTTTACTATTTCTTTCAGGGAGAGTTCAGCAAGAAAAATGTTCCTCAAATTTAGAGTTTTTTTTCAATTATATCTTAAAATTTGAGTTACGAGTGTAGCTGGAGAGAGTATACTTTATTATCAGTCTTATTTATTCAGCACTTTGAATATATTCTTTTCTGATAAATGAAATTTTTTACTGAAATTAATATAAAGGTGCTAATTGTATTATGATGGATTTCTTACATGTTACTGTTTTGTTTGCTGCTCTCAGTAATCTATTTTATTCAATTAATTATATTGTCATCTTATATGTGTCTACTTGGTTTTATTTTTGTCTAGAAATCTTTAAATTTTCTGGAATTTAAAGAAAAACTTTCTGCTTTTTTCTCCAATTGGAAAAATTCTCAGCTCTACTTCCTTCAGAAAATCCTGTCTTTCTCCCTCTGTTCTTTTTCTGGGTACATTATAATTTGAATAATATTTCACTTGTTGTTAAACCATACATTTCATATTTTTTCTTTATTTCTTTTTGCTTTGGCTATTTTTTCATGCTTTTCATACCTTTTCTTCCATCTTGTTACTCAATTATCATTATATTTACTCTAGCATTTCTATTATTTTTCAGCTTAAGTACATTCTTTAATCTCAAAAAACTTATATTTGAAAATTTCTCATATTTTATGATCTTGTAGAAATTCTGCTTTTATTAAAAAAACATTCCTTATTTAAGTTAGTATAATCAAAGCTACTATGATTATGTTTTATGATTATGAATTATGTTTTGAATGATCTAATACGTCTGTTACACTAGGAATATTTTCCAGAATTTTATGTGTTTGTGTGAGTGTGTATGTGTGTGTGTGTGTGTGTGTGTGAGTGTGTAGGATACACTTTGTGGTACTCAGGACTTATTCCTGGCTGGGCTTTGGTGACTATATGTGGTGCCAAGGACTAATCCTACTGTGCAACATGAATCCCCTACCCACACTATTCTCTCAGACTCCAGGACTTTATCTTGACCCATCATTTAGGCTCTATTATTCTATCTCTTCATTAGTTTCCATGTTCTAAATTTATCTCAATTGAGTTAAATAGCTTTCTTTCCAGTCCTGCTGCTACAGTAGTCTTGTGTTAAAAATTAAAGTAGTAGGGTGTTGACCTACAATGTTCTCTGTGGGTTTTCTGTTTCATAGGCTAAAAATGCTAAGGAGTGAGTGGAACCCACAAACCAGTAGGGGGCAGCCTTAAAATATTGCTTAACATATGGAAACCATGCAGCAGTAGCTGAGAAGACTGCTGTGATGGTGCACTGATGTCACAAACTTTAGACTTATAGCTGCTTGGGCTGACTGAGATATAAACACTCGCTCTGTCAACACAATTTCCTTTGGCATGATATTGGGGATGCCACTGGGGTCCCGACAGTGTCAGGACAGTGTCAATTTTGAAAATCATTCAAGGTTTTGAGCTTCTTTTGACTACTGGAGATTTTTTGAGGCCACACTGTAGTGTGGTCAAGAGCATAGCCCAAATAATCATATGTAGGTTGCATTTGAATTTTCTCCATAGCTACTTGTAAACCAGCCTCGGGTAAAACTGTCATTACTTCATTAAACAAATTTTGGAGATCTTTAAAATTATCACAGGCTAGCAAGATATCATCCATGTAGTGGATGATGTATACAATGGGAAATTTAACAGGAGTAAGTCTCAACTTCATCAACAAAGTGTTGACACATTGTTGGTGAGTTAGTCATTCCTTGTGGTAATACTGTCCATTGAAACCTACGTAAAGGACGTTTATGATTGATAGAAAGAACTGAAAATGCAAACCTTTTATGATCATCTGGGTGGATAGGTATGTTGCAGAAACAGTCTTTTAAGTCTATGATAATTAGTGGCCAATTTTAGGAATAGCTGCTGGAGAGGGAGACATCAGGTTGCAGGGCTTCCATGGGGACCATTGTGGAATTGGCATTCCTTAGGTCAATCAGCAACCGCCATTTGCCTGATTTTTTTTCTGTATCACAAAAACTGGGGAATTCCATTCTGAAAACTATGGCTCGATATGTCCAAAATTCAACTGTTCGTTCACTAGATTTGTCAGCGCCTATAACTTTTTGATATTGAGGGGCCACTGTTGTGTCTATATAGGTTTGTCAGACTTCCACTGAATACAGCGGCCCCAATTAAAAAGGGTTGCTTCCTGAATTATGCTTATTAGGGAGAGCTCGAACAGGTGCCTGATGGGGGAATTGGACAAGGTATGTGAATCACTGCCCCCCACTGCTCCAGCATGTCTTGACCCCTAAAGTTAAAGGCATAGGGGCTATATAAGGTTGGACCATGGCTCACGATCCCTTTAGGGCCAATGCACGGCAGCCATCTTGCACTCTGTTGGAGAAGAGAAGAGGAGATATTGCCTACCCCACTCAGGCTATGGACACTCTTTTTAGGGCCCAGTTAGAGGGCCAATACTTGGTGGAGATTATGGATATGTCTGCCCCTGTATGCAACATGCCTTTGAATTTCATTTTATAAATTCCAATGGGTATAATTGGCCATTTGGCCTGTGAAATTCTGGTAGTGTACCCAACTAGATAGTTAGCAGGTGGCTCGTGGGCTTGGTTCTCTGTGGCTGTATAACCAACAATGAAGTTGGCAGAAGGGTTGGTACTGTTTAAGCCACCAGTTCTAGGATGTTCAGTCTGACTAGACGGATCCTCAAAAAATTAATAATAGTCTAGCAAGTGGTTCCCCTTTTTCAAAAAGTCCATTTACTTTGCACAGAGATTGACAGTATTATCTCTCCATGAGATTCAGGATCTAGAAGTCCGAAATGCACCTTAATTCCCTTAAATTTCAGCCAATCGCTCCCTGAATTAAACCCATACTACCTGGGGAGCAGGTACTTTTATCCCTGTTTTTAGCCTATAAGGATCTTGACTTGGGTATATTGTGGCAGTCTTAGGGCAGAGAATATAGAGACTGCCATTGTCAGATGGGGTAGGCCAGAGATTATTTATTGACTGCAATTCTGTAGATTCTGATTCGGAGAATACTGGGCAGGTGGAATGAAGGAGAGTGCCCCGGATTCAGCTGTGCCTGGGGCTGGTCCCCCACCCGTTTCCCACATTCAAGGGAGGCATAGGTGTCATTTGAGCCTGCTGAACTTGTGGAACCTGGGAGGGTTTCCACTTAACATTTCACATAAACGGATTATTAGGATGTTGTCCCATATTGATATTTCTAGAAAATGGGCAGTCTCTATGGGTGTGGCCCTTCCCTCCACAGTTATAGCAGATTATCTGCCCAGATAAAGCCTGAGGCCGACTTCGTCTCCAAGACAGACAGTCTCTGGCCCAATGTTTTCCCTTCTTGCACCTTGGGCAAAGTCCAGGTGAGGCCCCTGGAGGGGTGGAGTTGTGAATATTAGCATAGTTTCCCTGATCACTGTTTATCCTTTGAGGATTATTGTTTCTCCTCCCTGAAGCTAACATTTCACCCCTCTCCTGATCCTCCTGCTGTATGGGATAAGCCTCTATAACATTCTGTCTTCCATGGGAGGCCAAACCGACATTTCTATAGTCCTTTAGATATCCCATGAGGTCCTCCTTTTCCTTAATAGTATACAATATTGCTCAACAATTTTGATTAGCGTTCTCATATGCTAAGGTTTGTTTTAGGGTTTGTTGAGTGGATGGGTCTTGAACCTGTCTGTGGATTGTCTCACTTAATCTCCCAATAAAATCAAAGTATGGTTAATTACGACCCTGGTAAATTTTTTGTACAGCTACCTAGACATTCTGGGTCGGCATCTATTTTATTACATGTTTTTAATGTTGTCTCCTGAACAAATCTTAAAACAGGTTCAGGTAATGTCACTTGTTTTTCTTTCTTTCAACATTCACCTTCACCTTTCAGTATGGCAAAGTTATATTATGGCCAGAGTCTGTGTTTTTTAAAGTGTCAATATTCATGTTAACCCCATCTGCATACCACATTTGCCATGGCATAAACTGCGATTGTTTCAGACAAGTACGGGATACCATTTCAAAGTCTGAAAATACCCACTCTTTTTTTTTTGTCTCAAATCAGCTAAATATTTTAAAGAATAAGGACTTGATATTCCAAACTTGTTGCAAGGCTTCCTGATGGGGTTATTGACTCAATTTTTAATTCTTCATAAATCAGTTTTATTTTATCTTTAGATTGGTCATGAGAAAGATAGCTGGGCTTTGCTCTTTGATTATTATTAGATTGACCACCAGGGGAACTGCAAGGCTCTTGGGGCCTGCATGAGCTCACATGTTCCTCTCCTTCTTCCTCATTAGAGGAAGTATCTGTCAGAGGAGCATCTTCCCCTTTCAAGGTATTAACTCTCGGGAGATTTTCAGTTTGAGAATTTTCCTCCTCTGGGTTTCCCTGTTCCTTCTCTAAGTTATCAGCCACATTAGAATTCCTTTTTAGATTTGTTTTGCTGGAAATGTGTACACCTTTTTCAAGTCTACAGCCTTGGGGCATGTTTGCGAATGGCTTTTAGTTGGATCATGCCTCAGTATCGGGTATGCACTATGTCCTGATTGGTAAGTTATGAAATCAGAAATCTCCCTGAGTAATGCATTTATTTCTTGGTTTAAGTTTTCAAATTTCCTATATATTTCTTCCTTTTGTTCTTGCATCTTAAGTCTAACTTCCAGAGCTCCTCTTTCTGTCCATCTATTCTAACTCTCTGTTTGTTGATTTCTCCCTCTAAGAGAGCTTATCTTACTGATATCCTTCTTCTGCTCTTCAAACTTTACTTCAAATTTTTAATCCTGTTTAATAGTTTTACTGTCCTGTTCTTCTAATTTTTCCTCAAATTTTGAATCCAGTTTAGTAATTTTATTTTTCTGTTCCTCTAATTTTAAATCCTGTTTAATAATTTTACTCTCCTGTTTTCCTAATTTTTCTTTGAATTTTAAATCCTATTTAATAATTTTACTATCCTGTTGTTCTAATTTCTTTTAGAATTTTAAACTCCATTTAATAAGTTTATCCTCAAGCTTTAAGAACATTCTACATGTAATTTTAAGATTCTCACTTATTTCTTTAATCTCTGAGCAAACCTCATCCCTTAAGGTTGCATTCAATCTATTATTGCATTCAATCTATTACATTCCTCCCTCTCTATTAAACATCGCCCTCATGCAGAGGTACAATTTAAGAATTGTAAGGACCCAGATGATTTGTAAAAGGATAAATCAGTTCTCAGAAAGGAACTACATTAATTGGGCTATGTATGATTCTGACCCAATAATAGATACAACATATCTATACCACGAGAAATCCATCATTTTACTCATGGTTCAGATGCAGATGATTTCTGTCCGATGATGATTAGCCAGACGACTTCCGTTGCGCCCACCCAGGGATGCCAGACCCCGGGGATGCCACCGGGGTCCCCGACAGTGCCAGGACAGAAGTTCTCTTCTACCTCTGAGGACACCGGGGAACAGATGAAGACTCACGAGTCCGGCACAATACCAAAAAGGCTTTTAATAGTACAAAAGCTCTTCCACAGCATTCCAATATAATGAAAGAACTGTAGCTCTGATCCAAACTTAGACCATATAAAAGAGCCTAAGTCTCCCACCAAAGAGAGAGGATCTCACCCGAGATGAGTCCTACCCAGAAGAAGGAGCAAAATGCCAAGGAGCAAAAAGCCAAAAGCTGCATGGAGCCAAAAGCCAAGGAGCCAAAAAGCCGAGGAGCCAAAGCCAGTGCCCTTATATACACCAAAGTAATTCAACAGGGAGGGCCATGTCAACAAAGAACTCTAAACAGAGTGTATAAGGGCAATGCCACACCCTAATGCAGGTATAAGCAAAGATTATGCCAAGGACTAATTCTGAGATTATCTCTTATGTAAAACACTGGAGAGAGAGAGAAAAGAGAGAGAGAGAGAGGGCTGATATAAAGTAATGCATTTTAATTTTATGAGCTTCATGTAATCTAGATGGTACCCACAAGATCCTTCTTTTTTATTTTATTTTTTTTTTTTTGCTATTTTTTGGGTCACACCTTGCAATGCTCAGGGGTTTCTCCTGGCTCTGTACTCAGGAATTACTCCTGGCAGTGCTCGGGGACCATATGGGATGCTGGGGATCGAACCCGGCCGTCATGGGCCAGCTGCGTGAAAGGCTAATGCCCTACCCGCTGGGCTATCGCTCTGGCCCCTTGTTCTTCTTATTTATTATCTGAAGGAGGGTGACTCTGAGTATCTTGTTCTTCGTATACTGAAAGGGTCACACTCTCACCTGCTTGAGAGCAAACTAGTATGATCCTTCCTGTAGCCTTCCTAAAGTCTCAACCTAGCCAGGGTGGTAGTCTCCTGGTAAATTCTAACACTGGGTGCAGTGGGTATAAAGAGGAGTGCCCAATCTAGAAAACATAGAAGTCTTAGTATATGTATAAGTCAGAAGTTATTCAGTCAAGGTGACTTCTGTAACTGCCACACCCTCTAGCAGTGTTTACATAGAAGAGAGGTCTCATTAGAATGAACCTTGGCTTAAATAGATTAAGCTGTGAGTGGGCAAAACACCAAAGCTCCCAGATTAGCTAAATTTGTCATCCAACAGCATGCTTTTCAGAAATCTCCATTTACAACACACAGCTCATCTACATCCTGAATTCCTTCTCAGCAGATTTTGTAAGCAGAGGCTTTCCTTGAAGCCTGCAGCAAAAGCAGGGAGTTTGAGGACTTGAAGTTCCAGTTACAGTTAGATCCAGCATATGAATGCACTATTATTATAAGGTATATTTTTCATAAGCCTATGAAATCCATAGATATGAAGAGGGTAGTTCTTTTCAAATGCCTGCAGAGCAGGCTGAAAGCATGTCCTGGTCTTGAACTATCACCTTCTTCTTGTAAATCTCACTGAATTTCCATCAGATGGTCTATTTCTTGACATTTGCTATCAGTGACTGAGCTCTGGAAAGCCTCATGGTGAAGAGGAGTTTGTGAGTTGTTGTGCCACAAGTTGAGATATTTCTATTTTAAGCAATATTGTCTGCTGGAGATTTGTACTATGCTGTTGCTATTGTGGAACCATGGGAAGTTTTGTGGTGACATGGCATAATGAAATACCTGGGCAGGCATTCCAAATTCTGCCCAATCCCAGTTAGTTCTTCAAGTTAACTGTTCATTTTAAGCATTAAAAGCTCATGACCATGTGGAGGGAAATTCAATCTCAGACACTGGTTCTGTTTAGGACTTCAGTTAATATCTACCAGTGCTACTCTGGCAAGTGACAGGGACAAATTGAAACATTACTGGCACCCGCTAGAGCAAATTTCACGAATAACTGGTTGTCAAGTGATCAACTAATCCACCAGTGTTCTTCCCACACAACCAAAGCTGAATTTTGAGAGATTTACTCCTTTAGTTTTTAGACTGATGTCATCTACTTAAAAGCGTAATGGATACTAAGACTGAGAAGAGAGCCCAAGGTCTTGGAGTGTGTTCTTTGCATGCAGGAACTCCATGCTGAATTTTTAGTACTGCTCATTATTCCAAGCACTGCCAAATGTATCCTTCTCCAGGCCCCAAATAATTAATACAAGATACAACCATGATCTTTATTATTCTTTCTGTTCAATATTGGAATATGCACTATGTCACATCATGTAAAATGTTGTGTGCTCTTTTTCGAGGAAAGGGAGCAGTCCTGATTTACTTACATAAGATAGTATTGTTGTTTTTATAGTAGTAGATGTGGTTTCTTTCCTATAGATGCAGCAGCAGTTGGTAAAATACATAATATGCTCTTTTGTAGTTATTATTCCTTGGCATTTTTGTCCTAATGAAATGGTCCAACTAATTTATGAATAGGCAATTCGCCACTCAGACAGATGGCTCTGAATGCAGCCTAGAGACCATGTATAGTAAAAATGTGCCAATGTTGACAGGATTTTCAGACATGAAAAATCAAATGGCTGTCAGATTCTTCTCAAGATGTCTGATTACTAATCTACTACTGATTGGCTTATGCTTGAATGTATTTTTTAAACTTTTGTAAGAATTTTTTCTATTATAAAAATTTTAGTTGAAAATTGAGTTGCACTTTTTGCTTCAAACAAATAAGAAGTACTTTCAAATCAAAAGGAAAAAAAATAGAACATAGATTTGGTCTATGATTTTGATACTCCTGTACAATACTGTTTTGTCAACAATATAATAGACTACTGCATTAATAATAACTTTTAAACAACTTTATAAGGAGTTGTATTATAAACAACTTCATAAGAACTCAACAATTATTTGTTCTGATTATGTTGAGTTTATATCTATAAAGTAATAAAGGTTCAAGAATATAAATCTTTTGAGGTGATCGATGTGTTTATGGTTTTGTGATGCTGTTCTTCAAAGTGTCCCCAAATTCATAAAAAATATTGACTATAGACTTCTTTAGGGAAGTGCCATATCACTGAAGTAGTTTTTTAAAAAAGTCATATGAAGTCATATGAAAACCCATATAAAGATGCCTTTAATTTAAAAGATTTTCAAAGAGTAATGTTTATTATACTACTGTTTATACATCAAATATGGGAAATTGTATATTGCTATGCCTTTGAATATGTAGAAAAAATAAAGATGGAGTTGCTAAAGTGAGAATGTTTTATATATATTCATTCATCTTATAACAAACTACAAATATGTATTATTCACCAAGCCAAATACATATTTAAAAATAAAATAAACTCAAAAGCTAGCATTAAAATCACTTGTTGACTAGGATTTTATTTTTCAGAATTTACATTTTTCTTACATTTTCATTAGGAAAATACTTTTGCATACCTAATTTTAAAGAGATAAAAGTCAAGTTTCGCTATAGCCTAAATATTGAAGAAAAATGGAAAAAAAATTGGACATCTTTTGCCTCAGACTTGAGTTCTCTCCTAATAAGAGGGTGCCTTTTCCTGATGTGTGATCATAAGTGAGAGAAGTCTGACTGTCCCTCTTTGCATGCATTGCAACTTTCTTCATTAGCTCTTAGCTCACATGATGACATCTATGTTTTATTGCTTCATTTCAAGCCAGACTTTTCTTTTTCTTGATCTATACAAACTTTGAACTCAACCTGTAACAATTTTTCAACAATTCAAGAATATACTAAAATGCAGTGAAACTAAGAAAAAAAACAAGGTTAGAATTAACATTTCACGTAGATTTATCACCTTACTTCAAATTACATTACTTAGACTATGATTAGACACTGTCCTTATATTTTATTAATCTCTTTTGTTTCATTTGGGGTCACGGGGTTCTGAGATAGAATCAGCATCTGGGTGTACAAGGCAAGCACATTACTTGCTGCACTATTTCTCTGGCCCCACTTTTATTAATATGTTAAAGAATTCCTCAAGAGAGGAGTGATAAGTAACTAACTTCTGTCCATTTTACTTTTCATACTAATTTAGAAATTCTAATCAGAAAATACAAACACTCTCAATGTGAAGTACAATTGTTCAGACAAAAAGGCAAGTTAGTAGTTTAGTTTAAATAGTTACATAAATGTTGAAGGACATTCAAGTATACAATATTATATTAACTTAGTTGTGCTGATAGACAAGAAAGATGTTTTGGACTCTAGAAGTTAATTTTGCTGCAATTAATGCTGACTTCTTTCATGCCAGTTTTAAATCCTTTAAATTCTTCAACTATGATACTCAAATTCCTATATTCAAAATTATGACAAGAAAACAAAAAGATTGATTATCACCAGTGTATAATCAGAGTCTTCCTGTTTCACTCTGAATGCTTAGAACATAATTTTGAATTTATCTAAAATCCCTAAACCAATTTCATATTGTTTGGGTAATTAAACTCTCAATAGCTGTGAAATAGCAAAAGCTTGAGACTACAGTGAATTGTGTTCTAAATATGGATTATAAGCTCTTTTATTATATACAAACCAGTAAATTTCTTCTAACATAAAAATAAATGCATGCTTGCATCACTGGTCTAATGACTTTGAAAACTCTATTTAAAATGTCATTGGGTTTTAACTAAGTCAAATGACCAAAGTTTCTATAGATTTTTAAATAGATATATTACTAGATTTCAGTAGAAGTAACATTTACATCGATATTTCAAAATGCTTTGGCACAGAATTTGTAATAATATTGTTTTTAAAATTATTTATTTATATAAACTATATGTTTGAGAGGCTACAGTTATAATATAGTGTAAAGGGCATGTAACTGGCCTGCATTTGATCTCTGACATAATGTATGTCCCTTGAGCATTTCAGGAGTGATCTCTAAACACAAAGCCAGTAGTAAGTTGCGAGCACTGTCTGGAATGGCCCAGAAGCAAAATAAATTAACAAATGAATAAAAATTAAGAAACAAAATTACAGATTTTCATTTAAAATACACTTTATCATTTTATTACTGATTTATAATTTTGTGAAATTACAGGAAATTAGTTCTGTTCATGTAAATATGTGGGTGTGTCACCAGCTCCTCAATAAAATAAAAAAGTACATAAATAAGTAAAGGAAGGGAGGAAAAAGAGAGGAAGGAAGAGCGAATAGAGAGGGAAGTAGAGAGGACGATGAAAATAGAGACAGAGAAAGAGAAAGAAAAAGAAAGTATAGAAAGAGGGAAAGAGAAAGAATGAAAAGAAAGAAAGAGAGAGAGAGAGAAAGAATAGGAAAGAGAGAGAAAGAATGAAAGAAAGAAAGAAAGAAAAAGAAAGAAAGAAAGAAAGGAAAGAAAGAAAGAAAGAAAGAAAGAAAGGAAAGAAAGAAAGAAAGAAAGAAAGAAAGAAAGAAAGAAAGAAAGAAAGAAAGAAAGAAAGAAAGAAAGAAAGAAAAGAAAGAAAGAAAGAAAGAAAGAAAGAAAGGAAAAAGGAAAAAAATAGGAAGTAAGGGAGGTCAGAAAGAAGGAATGAATACCAAAAATATGAGCTAAAAAAGAATAGTAAGGGAAACAAAAAGTCAAAGTTATAAGAACTGAAGAACTAAGAAAATATGTGCATAAACCGATGTATTGGTTTATACAAATCATACATATCAGTGTGATCCCATTGTGTAGTTCTTCTTAAGACACTGGGAGGATAGAGGGTCGACAGTAATGTCTGTGTCTTGAAATGATGTGTCCAGAAATGTATAATTTAAGAGTATTGTAAATCCTGGTATACCTTAATAAAAGTGTTTTAAAATTTATTTTAAAAAATCAAAATGGGAGTTTTCTGAGTTTTGTATTTGTCTCATTCATTGCATATGGGCAAGTAACAGATATTTGTATATTGTTCTTGTAATTTGCCAGTTTACTATATAAATTTATTGTTTCTAATAATATATTTGTGCATTCTTTTTGTATACTCTCTCTCCCACTTGAATATGTACTATAATACTGATAGTTTCATTTTTTCTTCCAGTAGGAACTTATTTTTATTATCCTTCTCTATTCATATTCAATTTGGTTAAAACTTTGAAATAAAATTAACTAGAAGGGGCATGTGTGAAAAATTTGTACTTTTCCTGATCACAAATTAGAAGACTTTTTTCACCTTTGAGTTGATCTGATCCTTAAGAACATCATCAAATTAACTCTCCTTTTATATAACAAATCTTTTAGCACATATGACTATTTATTGTGTCAAATGCTGTCTTTGCATTTATTAACATGATTGTGAGATATTTATTCTTCCTTTTGTTGATATATTACAAAAGATAATTTACATGAATCAGTACATAGATATCTATATTATATTAATTATTAGTATATGCAATCATTACCGTGGTAATTTAGGTATATTTTATAGATATAAAACATTTATGTTAGTATATGTGTTAGCAAATATTTGCATATGATAACATTTCTTAGATTCCCTATAGTAAAGCATACCTGGTCACACTGTAAAACCCTTTCTATTAATTGTTGAGTCCTAATTTAGTGTGGTGAAATAATTTATATTTTAGTAATGAGATGACTGAAAATGTTTTTAAATTTTTTTTTATACCACAGTGAAACAGACAATTACAAAGGTGTTCATAATTAGTTCTTGGTGTGTGCTTATCTGATTTTAGATTTAGGGCAATCACTATCACTATCACTATCCTCCCGTTGATCATCTATTTGCATGAGCGGGCACCAGTAATATCGCCATTTGTCCTGTCTCATGCTAGTAGAGCCCAAGGGCATCTACTCGCTCCAGGAACATAAAGAGCCGCAAACCATTATATTAGGTCATGGGAATGAACTAATATAATTGTTACTAGTATTTGGCATATCAAATACAACACGGGCAGCTTGCCAGGCTTGCCGTGCAGGTGGCATACCCTTGTAGTCACCTCTAAATATAGCATTTTAGATGAACTGCATGACCGCAAGCAGCCACTGGAGATGGGCTGTGATAGGCTGTCGCTGGGTGGAGTTCTGACAAGAGGGGAAGTCTGGATGTGGAAAATGGTGGCCCAATGGAGTGGGGGGTCAGCTGGCTTGTTGTGTGGCTCTGCTGGGGTGGCTGGCCAGGGCTAGAACCCGCCATCCCTCCCAGGTGCCTCGTGAGTGGCAGAGGGAGAGCAAGTAGCAGCTCTGCCCCATATCTGTAAGGTTTAGGGCAATATTGGCTCATAAAGTGTTTGAGCACCTTTCCCTTTTGTTCAGATATTTTGTGTTGATAATAGGTATCACGTTCTTTGAAGGTTTGGTAGAATTTATTAGCATAGCCATCTAGTTCTGTCTTTGTTTTGGGGGTTTTGTATGTGTACATGTGTGTATGTGTGTGTGTGTATGTGTGTGTGTATGTGTGTGTGTGTGTGTGTGTGTGTATTGTTATGAAATTCTGATCTGTTAGTTCAGATTTTTTTTTTTTGCTTTTTTGGGTCACACCCAGCGGCGCTCAGGGGTTTCTCCTGGCTCTGCACTCAGGAATTAATCCTGGCAGTGCTTGGGGGGACCATATGGGATGCAGGGGATCGAACCCGGGCCGCACAGGCCAGCTGCGTCAAGGTGCAAGGCAAACGCCCTACCACTGGGCTATCGCTCCGGCCCCTGTTAGTTCAGATTTTTTAATTTTTTTGTTGGGGATGCCGCTGGGGTCCCTACAGTGTCAGGACAGAAATTCTCCTTTACCTCCAAGGCCAATGGGGGAACAGATGAAAACTCACGAATCCAGTGCAGTTCCAAAAAAGCTTTTAATAGTACAAAAGCTCTTCCACAGCACCCCAATATAATGAACAAACTCTAGCTCCAGTCTGAACTTAGACCATACAAAAGAGCCTAAGTCTCCCCACCAAAGAGAGAGGGATCTCACCAGAGATGAGTCCTACGCAGAAGAAGGAGCAAAAGGCCAAGGGAGCAAAAAGCCAAAAGGCCAAAAGCTGCAGGAGCCAAAAGCCGCAGAAGTCAAAAGCCGAAAGCGAAAAGGCCAAGGGGCCTCAAGTCAGTGCCCTTATACACCAAAGTAATCCGATTTGTGACAGGAAGGGTCATGTCAACAATGAACCCTAAACAACGTGTAGAAGAGCAGTGCCACACCCTATTGCAGGTATAAACAAAGGTTATGCCAAGGACTAATCCTGAGATTATCTCTTATGTAAAACACTGGCTAATTTCCTCAGCTTCATGTAATCTAGATGGTACCCAAAAAGGCCCTTCTTATTATTATCTGCACCAGGGTGACTCTGAGTATCTTGTTCTCCTGTACTGAAAGGGTCACACTCGCCTGCTTAGAACAAACTAGTATGATCCTTCCTATAGTCTTCCTATAGTCTCAACGTAGCCAGTGTGGTAGTCTCCTGGTAAATTCTAACTGTCCCACGCTGGGTGCAGTGGGTATAAAGAGGAGCTGTGCCCAATCTAGAAAACAGAGAAGTCTTAGTAGGTGTATAAGTCAGAAGTTATTCAATCAAGGTGACTTCTGTAACTGCCACACACTCTAGCAGTGTTTACATAGAAGAGATGTCTCATTAGAATGAACCTTGGTCTAAATAGATTAATCCATGAGTGGGCAAAACAACAAAGCTCTCAGATTAGTTAGATCCTGTCATCTAACAATTTTTTCAGTTAAGTATTATTATGTTATGTTTTTCTGAAAATATATTTAGTCCAGGTTATCAAAAAAACATTGTTTACATTTGTTAATCATGTAATGAAAAAAATTTCTGAATTGATTTTTTATTTATTTTTCTAATTTATCACTTTTTAAGGGACCTGTATTACAATGATATAAAAGATGAGAATCATAGTTGACTCTCAGGCATACAAAGTTTCAATACTAATCCATCATCAGTGTCGACCTACCTCATTCAATGTCCCCCAAATTTCCTCTTAGTCACCAGCCTGCCACCTTGACATATACACTCTTAAATATATCCTTTGAAATTCTGGTATGTGTATCAATTTCAGCTGTTTAATTTCTAATTATATGTATTCTGGTCTCCTTTTGTTTTATGAGCCTAGATTATGTTTTACCCTCAATTTTACTTACACATGAAAAGAAACATCTCTTGCTTACTTTCATTGGCCTTTTTTGTTTCTGTATTACTTCTATTTTATTTTAATTCTGATTTTTATTAGATCTTTCAATTTTAATAACTTGGTCCTTGTACTTTCTTCAGATTGTTTCAGGTATGTTGTTTATTTGATATATTTTTTCTTGTTTCTTTACTCAACATTTTTACTACGACTTTTTACTTCATCCCATAGTTTTGATAACATATTTTTTTTGTTTGTTCCAAGCTTTTTGTCTTTGATAGCATATTTGTTTTTTCAATATTAAAAATATAGTTCAAACTTTTCGCAAGCACACTTTGATCATGTGATAATTTAACATCCCGTTATTCGCCAATTTGCTCGGCGGGCACCAGTCACGTTTCCATTTGACCTGTCATGTGCCAGTGTGAGCTGCTACTGGCTCTCCCTGTGCCCAGCCACTCATGAGGCACCCGGGAGGGATGGCAGGTTCTAGCTCTGGCCCACCATCCCAGCAGAGCCTCACAACAAGCCAGACAACCCCCCACTCCATGAGGGGCCTCCATTTTCCACACCCGGACTTCCCCCTTGTCAGAACTCCACCCATCAGACCAGCCTCTCACAGCCCGGCTCAAGTGGCCGTAAGCAGCCTCACAGTTCATCAATAAATGCTGGATTTTTGAGGCGACTACAAAAAGTATGCTACCTGCACGGCAGAGCCTGGCAAGCTACCCGTGTCATATTTGATATGCCAGATACCAGTAAGAATTGTAGACCTCATTCCCATGACCTGATGGAATGGTTTGAGGCTCTTTATGTTCCTGGAGCAAGCAGGTGTCCTTGGGCTCTACTTGCATGAGACAGGTCATATGGAGATGTTACTGGTGCCCGCTCGAGTAAATCGATGATTAATGGGAAGACAGTGATACAGTGATACAGTGATGCGCCAGTGTAGCCCCAACGGCATCTGAATGCTCCAGGAATATGAAGAGCCTCAAACCGTTCATTCAGGGTCCTTTTTTTTATTTATTTATTTATTTATTTTTTTTTTTTTTTGGTCACACCTGGCAATGCTCAGGGGTTACTCCTGGCTCATCACTCAGGAATTACTCCTGGCAGTGCTCTGGGGACAATATGGGATGCCGGGAATGAACCTAGGTCGGCTGCATGCTAGGCAAATGCCGTACCCACATTACTATCACCCAGACCCCCTCGTTCAGGGTCTTGATAAAGAAGTCTGATCACCTAGGAGGTGGGCAGACACATGATCTTTTGAAGTCCAGTGGGATCCAGTCGGTAATGGTTCTAGTCCAGCACTTGTCTCAAAGTCACATTACATGTCCAGCCCATCTGATGTCTGACACCTTTGCAAATGAGACAGTATCCCTTACTCTCGATCATCAATGGAGGTCAGAACTCCGGATTCCTTTTCTCACTTGAGTGTGGCGTGATACTCCAAGCATAGCTCTTTTCGATTCATCTTTCGATTCTGAAATGCGTTCTGATCCTTCTTTCATAGGACCCAGGTCTCTGAGGCGTATGTTAAGCAGGGAGAATGGTGGAGTCAAAGAGATGGGCCCAGAACCAGAGGTTCTTTGTCCTGTTAGCTATTTCTTTGATGCTCTTGAAGGCATTCCACCCTATTCTCTTCCTCCTGTGCAGCTCAGGGTTAGGTTGTTAATCAATGAACTCGGATAATCTCTCACCCTGTTCATTCCATTCTAGACCCACGGTCTAGAATGGAGTCTAAAACGTCGATGTGGAGTTCTTCGGCCAATCTTCTCGGTCCTACCTTGGCATTAAAACAACCGACTTTTATCTTGTTGAAGGTGTGATCTTCTTTATAGAACTCTTCCTTTTCCATGTAGAACTTCTCGATTTCTTCTTCCCTTTGTATGTGGATGTTGGCGCGTGGACAAAGAAGATGGAAATGGCTGGCAGTGAGCCTCATCTCTTCACCTGTAATTGGCTATCTGGTTTGTTAGGTGTTGGATGACAGTCTTAGCTAGTTTGGGAGTATTTTTGTTTTACCCACTCACAGCTTAATCCATTTACATGCTCTTAAGCCAAGGTTCAATCTAATGAGATCTCTCTTCTATGTAAGCACTGATAGAGGGTGTGGCAGTTACAGAAGTCACCTTGACTCTGAATAACTTCTAACTTATTATACATCACTAAGACTTCTATGTTTTCTAGATTTGCACAGCTCCTCTTTATACCCACTGGACCAAGCGTGGGACAGTTAGAATTTACCAGGAGACTGCAACCCTGGGTACTTTGAGACTAACTTTGAGATTATAGGAAACATCATACTAGTTTGTCCTCACGCGAGGTGAGTGTGACCCTTTCAGTATATGGAGAACAACATATTCAGAATCACCCTGGTGCGGATTATAAATAAGAAGGATCTTGTGGGTACCGTCTAGATTAAATGAAGCCCATGAAATTAAGATGCATTACTTTATACCAGCCCTCCCTCTCTCCAGTACTTTACATAAGGGATAATCTCAGAAAAGGTATTAGTCCTTGGCTAACCCTTTGTTTATACCTATAATAGGGTGTGGCACCACCCTTCTGAAAGCTGTTTAGGGTTGTTTGTAGACAGGACACTCCCTGTCACAGATAGGATTACTTTGGTGTATAGAAGGGGACTGACTTGAGGCCCCCTGCCCCTCTTTCCCTGCTCCTTTTGGGTAGGACTCCTCTCGGATGAGATCCTCTCTCTTTGGGTGTAGACTTGGGCTCTTTTGTATGGTCTGAGTTCTGACCAGAGCTAGAGTTCTTTCATTATATTGGATTGTGGTGGTAGAGCTTTTGTACTATTAAAAGCCTTTTTTAAATTTTTTTTTATTATACCACCATGAGGCATACAATTACAAAGGTGTTTATAATTGGTTCTGGGTAATACAGTATTCCAGCACCCATCCCTCCACGAGTACCCCATTTCCGCCATGAATGTACCCCACCCCTTCCCGCTCACCCCAGGCTGCCTCAATAGCAGGTAGCCCTGTTTCCTCTCTTTTCTCTCTCTGTCTCTCTCTGTCTCTGCATCTCTCTCCCTCTTCTTTTACACATTGTGGCTAGCCCTGCAGATATTTAGAGTTTATCACTTAACTCTCTTTGTGTATATTCAACGGTGAGTTTTAGTCTGCCATTACCATTTCCCACACTTAGTAAAACACTGGTAACTATTTATATCCTATTAATGAATGCAGTCATTCTATATCTGTCCTTTTCCTTCTGACTATTTTCACTCAGCATGATAATCTCTATGTCCATCCATTTGCAGGTAAATTTCATAATTTTGTCTTTTCTGACAGCTGCATAGTATTCCGTAGTGTAGATGTACCACAGTTTTCTTTAGCCAGTCCTTTGTTCTCGGACATTTAGGTTGTTTCAGATTCTAGCTATTGTAAATAGCGCAGAGATGAATAAAGAAGTACAGATAGTGTTTCTGCTAGGTGTTTTTCAGTCTCTGGGTTTATTCCCAGGAGTGCTATTGCTGGATCAAATGGGAGCTCAATATCTAGTTGTCGGAGAAGATGTCCAATAAAATACATGAGAACTTAAAAGCCTTTTTGGACTGCGCTGGACTCTTGAGTTTTCATCCGTTCCCTGGCAGCCTCAGTGGTAGAAGAAAATTTCTGTCCTGGTACTGTCAGGGATCCCAGCGGCTCCCGATAGTTAAGCATTCAAATGAATAAATACTCATGGCCAGGTTTGTGTTGACAAGGACACCAAGACCACTGGCGTATCTTTCCTCTCATGTTCTGAGGAACAGTTCTTCCGACATGCTATTTCATCAGTAAAGAAGGGAACAGACCGGCCCAGAAAAAGTCAGACCAGAACACCTGAAGAATCTGCCGTTGGTACTCATCAATACACTAGCTTGGCTCTTCACATGCTACCTGTCCAAATGCAAGGTGCCCTCCTAATGGAAAACAAGCTATCTTGGAATATCATGTGTCACTCAAGTGAGAGAAGGGAATCAGGAGTTCCAACCTCCATTGCTATTCCAAAAATCAGGGACGCTGTCTTGTTTGCCAAGGCATCGAAAATCAGATGGGCTGGACATGTAATGCGATTTGGAGATGACCGCTGGACTAGAGCTGTTATGGACTGGATCCCACGGGATGTCAAAAGATCACGTGGCCACCCACCCGAAGATGGTCAGACTTCCTTGTCAAGACCCTGAAGGAGCGGTTTGAGGCTCTTCATATTCCTGAATCAACCAGATGCCATTGGGCTGCATTGGCATGTTATAGGGTCCAATGGAAATGTTACTGGCACCTGCTCAAGCAAATCAATGAATAACGGGATTCAAGTAATCAAGTGATCAAGTGATCAAAAAATAAATGAGCATACTTGGCCCTCCATGGCTTACCAGTTCTGAAACATATTATGATATGTACTATAAAAAAATCATAGAAAATGCATAGAAATTGTGACAGAGTCATAAAATTTGTATTGATGGCTTAAACACTTTATTAGCTTTAATTTATATTTAATTGTACAATCATCATAATCACATAATTTGATAAATTGACAAATTGAGTGCATTTGAATAATCATATCCAAGTTAACTATGCCTTAATATTTATTTTTATGCTTGTAGATCTTTCCAAAATTCAAATTCTTGTGCATGTTACATCTGTGTGATGCAAAAATATTAAAAAAATTATATAAAAGATTTATATAAAATGTTTTAACCTATATAAAAAAGAATTCACAAAATATTTTCATTATCCATTACTTCATCTCATTTTTAAGGGTACATAACTGGCTCTCTTTAATATCTCTAATCCTATACGTACCTTGTGGTGGTTGTGATAACATAAGATGAAATGAATTAAACTCAGGATTTTGCAAATCATAGACATGTGTTTTAGTTCTTCAACTATGTCACTTCTACATTCTTCTTGATATTTCTTTATTTCTTATTTTTTAATAACTGGATTAAGGGCTAAGATAATAGAAAATTGCTTCCAATGATATCAGAGTAATAGCTTCAATATTCTATGATGAGTTTGTATGACCTGTTCTCAGAATCATAAATTCAAATAATTTCCCTTAATGTGAAATCTCTCAAAATTGACTTTGGTGATCCTTACTCACCATTTTTGAGCAGTAATGAGACTTCATGTCTATTTTTGCATCTTTTTCATAACTTCATATTAACACTAAATTTTCTCTTATTCCTCTTGAGTGTTCACCCTATAGTTGAATCATTCTCATCAATTTTAAACATGATTAATTTATTCCTGAATTTAAAAAAATAGTTAACTTGACAAAATCCCACCATCTGCATTAAAGAATCCACCTTATTTTTTATGTCTAATTAAATATTTCTCTTAAAATTCTCTCAAGCAGCTAGAATTTTTTTCATTGGTAATTTCATCTTTTTTGATAGTGGGATATTTCTTATTTTTAGAACTGACTTCTAATTTCTGATTCTTTGCACCCAGTCTGTCTAATGACAGAGATCTGCTTTAATTTAAATTTAGTCCAATTTAGTGATTAATGAATCAGTTTGAAATGTACAGATTAGTCACAGTCTAGTTAAAAATATCCATGTTATTTTCTTGAGATCCAGGTTTTATTTTCAGGGGTAAGGGGAAATGTGCATAAAGTATGATCATGTATTTACTGCTGACAGTAGCACTATGCCCAGGAAGCATTTGGTCCCTTCAAATGCTGTAATCTAATAACTATGTCACCTAGTCTGAAAATAGAAAAGGCTCTGAATTGGTTTGGAAATTGTCCAATAAAAGTCCCATTAACTCTTATGATTGTATGATTGAGATCTTCTCACAGATATGTATAGCAGGCCTTGAACCATTCACTTAAGTGTTACATGGTCTTTTTGATAAATAAGACCGAGAATCTTCTTAATTGTTCTCTTGACACCAGAGTTCCCTCATAATTAACTATATTAGAGTTGTTAACATGCATCTACTAGTTCCTATATTTCATGATATTGAAACCATATAATGGATATCTTCTAACTACAGTAAGATGCAACATGAACAATGGTGGTCATTTTGGGTTTCTTTTTACTTCATGTTTTAAAACTTTGGAAAACTGCATGTGAACAAAATGAAATATAGTTGATATGGCATTTCTCTCTTTCCGCTTTTTTTAAACCAGAAGTCAGAGTGTACAGAATAGAGCTGCAAGCAAAATTTTCTCTTCTGTCTAACCCAAACAATTTGGTATTCTAGTTTATCATCTAATTATTAATAAATGACTGCATCCGTAGGTCAACATGTAATGTTCATTTTATCTGGTCTCTTGTGACCTATGCCATGTACTTTAAATGAGCATCCTTGGCTAAACATGGATATTGGTTTCAGAAATAAAAGATAATTTAAGATGCATTACTGAAAATCTACTTATTTCATTTATCTGCTGATTGATTTTACTTGTTATTAACCTTTAACATTTTACTAAGTTTAATGTTGTCATTTTTATTATACAAATGCATGAAATGGCATGTAACATATTCCTGGCAAATTTCTTAAATCTCTGCTATGTTTCATTTGATGTTTAATTGCCAGCTTCTTTATCTTTTCAACATACATGAAAATACAAAATAATAATGAATAATTAAACATCTATTGCCCAACTTCAACATATATCTGCATATATATATTCTCTCTCTACTGTATTATTTTACAGCAAGTTATTGGCATGACATAATTTTAATCAGTAAATATTTACAACTATGTTTCTAAAACAGAAGATGCTTGTTTTATACACATAACTACAAAAGTATCTGATTATCTCATAAATATGTAATATTTACTTTGAATTATAATTCAGAAAAGGGAACACATTTGAATTTGTTAATCAAAGTTCTTATCTTTATTTTTCTATGCATTTTATCTATTATATATTTATTGAAGAAACTAATTACCTTTTTTCAAATCTTTGGCAGTGTTTTCCCTTCTCAGTTTCCTGATAAATGGAACATTTGTTTTTTGTCTCTTTAATATTTATGAGCACTAATTTAATATGAAATTTTAATTTTTTGTTTTTTATTTAGACTTGTAGGGCTTTACTATAGTATAGTTTAAGGAGTTTAAGGTCACTTATAAAAATGACAGACAATATGCCTCCCTTTCCCACATTATTAACAAATGGCTAATTAAGTCAAATATGCACACTGAAAAGGGAGCAGATGGCTGGAGGATCAATGTCTTCTCAGCAAGAAGCAATCAGAAATGCCACGAGAGTAGGGTTAACTGTAAAAAAGAGCAACCAAAACATGTGAAAATGAGGGACACTGATGCAGTGAACAATGAGAGACTTTCAGAACTTTCTTATGAAATGCTGATAGTTAGTGGTTGCAGACTTCTTGATTATGTGCTAGAGGAAGAGATAGATGTCACTGGCTACTGCAAGTAACAGTGCAAAAAAAAAAGCCGTGGGGACAAGATGTAAGGTGGAAAAACTCCACTCCTTTTTGCAGAATGACGTGAGGACAATGCATGATTTTTTGTCTAACAGCATCAGCTTTGTTCAGTGGAACCTAGAGACTCAGCACTTTATCCCAGGTACAATAAGTTAGAACTCACACCTGGGAATGGTGAGCCATGGTGTGCCATATTTAGAACTGATGAACTCCATTTGTGCCTCTTCTTGAAAGAAGCACGATGGTCTATGAGGTTTTGTGTTATGGAGAGCCCTCATAATGTTCAATCTGGTTCCATGTGTGGGTTCAACTCTCTTGCAGAGCTTCCTACCTACAATCAGAGTCTAGCACTACATTTATTGAAACTTTTAAAGAAGACATTGTTTTCAATTCATCACAACTAGAGATTTTGGAAATAATACTCAGTGGATCCTCATGTGAGTAGAATTGGGAAGGAGCCTGGCCAGAGTGTAATGCTGCAGTTCTGGAATCCTCTGCTCCCATAGATAACCTCTCAAATAGGTCAGATAAGAACTAGATTATAGTAAGAGGATATCTTTTTACCTAGGGCGACTGGAAAACACTGCATTTTGGAATCAGTGTAGAGGAGAAAGGTTGCAGATAATCGCCTTTTTATCTAGTGACTAGTAGCACTTCAAATACTTTTATTTCTGGTACTCTTCTATAGCAACCTCTCCACCTTTGGTTTAGACCATGTGTAGGCAGTACACTCTTGATCACTTGATCACTTGACATCCCATTGTTCATCAATTTCCTCAAGTGGGCTCCAGTAACATTTCCATTTGACTCTATCAAGTGCCAGTGTAGCCCAACGGCATCTGATTGCTTCAGGAATAAGAGCCTCAAACCGTTCATTCAGGGTTTTGATGAAGAAGTCTGACCATCTTGTAGGTGGGTGGACATGTGCTCTTTTGACATCTCTTGGGATCCAGTTGGTAACGGCTCTAGTCCAGCAGTTGTCTCCAAATCACATTACATGTCCAGCCCATCTGATTTTCAATGCCTTGGCAAATGAGACAGCGTCCCTGACCCTGTCAGGACGGAATGTCGATGGAGGTTGGAACTCCAGATTCCTTCTCTTACTTGAATGAGGCATGATATTGCAAGTGTAGCTCTTTTGAATCTTCTTTGGGAGACCCGGATAGCATTCTCATCCTGCTTTTGTAGTTCGCAGGTCTCTGAGGCATATGTTAATACAGGGAGAATGGTGGAGTTGAAGAGATGTGCCCAGAGTCGGAGGTTCTTTGTCCTTTTAGTTATTTCTTCAATGCTCTTGTAGGCATTCCATCCCTTTCTCTTCCTCCTGCACAGCTCAGGTTTTAGGTCATTCATCATGTTGACTTCTCAACATAGGTACACATAATTATCTAAATGTAGGAGATTAAATTAATAAAGCAGTAGCCAAAATAGTATAATGAATAATATACTATTTTTGTAATGTGTTACAAAATATGTAACATAAACTTATATCATGTAATATAGTTTGCACTCTATCTAGAAAGATATGTCATATTATAAAATATAAACATAAATATTAATATATTATAGCAATATACAAGATTACCTCCATCAACCTATAAATCATGTATTGACTATATACAGCAAATGAAAAGGAAACAAAGTCTAATGGAGATAAGCTTATTTAGTAGAGCACCTACTAGACTTGAGGCCCTAAGATGGCTCCCATCACTAAATAGCCCTCCACACACACACATACCCCACATCTCTCCAAGTATTGTCCTGCTGGGAATGCACACAACTGGGTATGGCCTGTTTAATAACTTTTTAAGAACTTTTTTTTTGAAGCATATAAAGCTCAATGATTCTGAATGGAGTAATAGTACAGCAGATAGGAGACATGGTTTGTGCATTGGCCAATGCATGTTTGTTCCCTGGCACTGCATATGGTTCCCTGAGTCCAGCAGGAGTGATCCCTAAACTCAGAGTCAGTAGTAAGACTTGAATACCACCAGGTGTACCCCACAAGACAACAAAAAGTGTTTACATAGTCACATAGTCAGGAATATTTTTTTTAAATAAACCCCATAAGGTAATGTTATATTAGAAAATGTCCTTTCTTACTATTTCCTATAAGTAACTGGCTTTACATAGCTGTTGCCAGTAAAACATTTGTTTTGAAAATTATTGAGTAGAATGCCAATAAAATAGATTTATGATATTTATTACACTAATTTTAACATCAAAATGATAGGCATTTGAACATTTGTACTCAAAAAGAAGTGTATTATCAGGTAAACATATGTGTGCAGAAAGGATCGGGGCATCAAAGAGGGAGAATTGCTCTAAATGAAGCTGAAAACGGAGAAGGAACATGGTGACCACTCGGAAATATTGCTTAGCTTTGTAAATTTTTTGCAAAAATGAAATCCACTGAGTGAAAAGTGGAAATAGGTGTTTATAAGAAAATAAGTGTTAATGTGATAATTTTTGTTCATTATTAGATTTGATGGTTTTTACTGAGTCTTGATGCAGGCTATGATTATGTCCTGAATGAGAGAACAAAAATGTTCAACATGTTCAGTTATGTGTTCTTAAGATTGTTGGAATGCGTTTGTGATAGATTCTGGAAAGAAGATAGTAAAAAATTTCACAATAGAAACAGAAAATGAAAGGCAATTTAACCTATCCCTGTGGCATTTTCAAACACATGTTCCTACATGTGATGTGTACACTAATCCTTTAGTTCTAAAATGCACATAAATATATAGAATTAGTAATAAGTGAAAATAATGAGATTTTTATCAGGGTTTTATTAAAATATTTATTCATTCTTAGTGACAGCTTTATGGTAATGGCTATTATTACTATCATTATTATTATGAAATTTGAATATCATTATATGTGGCTATAAGCCAATATATACTTTTAGAATAAGCATGATTTTGAAGACAAAACATGGACCAGACAAAACTGTGCATATAGTTCAAACAAATCAAATTTTGTAAATAATCTGAGTTTGGACTGTTAAGAACTTCTTTTGAAATAGTGTAATGTGTTAGAGAATGTGAGTAATTCCAGTATTTTATACTTATGCAATGATAACTAATAATCAAACCTGCCTATAATGTTATATGTTTTCTGTGACTGTTTTGCTCAAAGATTGGCTGTGATAACTTGTAAGCACTTTTAAATGTCAGGTTGAAGCCTAATATCTGTGCAAAGAATTTCACCCAGCCTTTCCAAATCCAACAATTTGTCTTTAAAAGTAAAATTAAAGGTATGCAAATTCAAAGTAATTTTTGTATTGTGACGTTATTTAAAAATGAGAAGCATCTAAAGACCAACTGAAGAATAGGAAACAACTAAGTATGTATCTGTCTATGGAAGAAAACAAAGGAAGGAGAAGGAATAAAAGAGAAGAGATGCATTGTTTTTCCTTATTTGAAAACAAACAGCTACTCAGACAAAAAGAGTAGGATCTAGAGCCTAAAATAAACACTTAGATATATTAACAGTTATTGTATAACAAATAAATTAATTGAATTCAATTTGGCATATGAGCTATAGAATACATATTTGTGTTGGGAAAAAAAAAACAGAAATATGGAGGTCAGAGTGATGGTACCATGGGTAGGGGCGTTTTCCTTGCACGCGGCAGACCTGAGTTTGATCCCAGGCATCCCACCTGGTCCCCCGAACACCGTCAGGAGTATTTCCTGAGTGTAAAACTAGGAGTAACTCGTGAGTTTTGTTGGCTGTGACCCCAGAAGAAAAAAAAAAAATAGCATAGAATTGTGGTTCTTAATAAAGAGTGGCTGTAAAAAACATTTGCAAAACAATGAAATAGGGGGCGGAGAGATAGTCCAGCGGGTATGGCATTTGCCTTGCATGCAGCAGGTCTGTGCCAGCCCGGGTTCGATCCGTGGCATTCCATATGGTCCCCGAGCACCGCCAGGAGTGGTTCCTGAGTGCAGAGCCAAGAGTAATTAATCCCTGAGCATCGCCGGGTGTGACCCAAAAAGAAAAAAAAAAAACACACACAATGAAATAGAACATCTCTCGTTATTGCCCAAAGTTAACAGATTAAAGATATAGTTGTGGGAGTGCAGTGTTAATACAGTTATAGGCCACTTGTCTTGCACACTGATTCAATCCCTAGCATCATATATCGTCCTCTGAGCCATATCAGGAGTAATACCTGAGTACAGAACAAGAAGTAACCCTGAGCACTCTCGTGTGAACCAAAAATAGACATATTTTAAACATTAATAAAATAAAGAGTTGTAAAAGAAAATAGGCAAAATTCCTTGTGATATTGGATTCAGTTGTGTCTTTAGTATCTTAATTCCACTAACATGAAAACCAAATAAAATCAAACAAAGGGGTAATACCAAACTGAAAACCTTCCACATAAAGAAACTCATTAAAATAGAAAAGACAATCCACTGAAGAAGAGAAAATATTTGCACATTACACATCTGACAAAGGTGTAATATTCAACATGGGAACAACTCGCAAATATTGACGGCAGCTGAACAACAATATTCCCATCAAAATCTAAGAGGAAGAGATAAACAGACATACGGATGATCTACTAGCACTTAAAAGTTCATCATCACTGGCTTTCAGGGAAAGACAAATTATATATCAGTGGGATAGCACCTCCCATCTCTGAGTATGTGTTTTACCAAATTCAAAGCGTCAGAGATATGTACTGGCAGGGCTGCATAGCACAAGGAATCCTCATTCACTGTTAGTGGGAATGTAAACTGTTCGGCATGTTTGGAGAGACAGTATGAAGGTTTCTTTAAAATTTTAAAATAAACTGACACATAATCCATAAATTCCATTTCTATGTATCTATCCCAACAACAGAAAAACACTAATGTTAAATTAATGTACTATTATGTTCATTACAGTGTTGTTCACAGTAGTTAGTGAAACAAATCAGTGGTCAATGGCAGATAAATGGTTAAATTAATTGTGGTATTTATGCACAATGGAACACTGTACAACTATAAGAAATGATGAAATATTGCCTCTCACTACAACAAAGATAAAACCAGAGGATGGTATGTTCAATGAGATAAGTTAGATAAAGCCAAATATCAGAACATTTCTTTCATATGTGACCTACGAGGAATCCAAGCAAAGGGACAGACAATGAAACAGTTTATGAAAACAAGCCCTTTGACTCCAAACAAAATTGAAGTTACCAAGGCAGGAAATGGTTTTAACAGGTCCAATGAGCTTTAGTATAGAGATATTGGCTCTTCAGTTGCAGGCAGAGCGTGCTCACATTTGGAATCTTGTGAATTGATGTTCCCTCAATAAAATTAAATAAAAATAAAAACTACTTAAAATATGTTTAATTTATGTAATTTGGCTTAAAATATATGGCTAGTAATAATAGACCTTTTAGCATAATTAACCTAATTTTGTTTTGTTTTTTTATGCTGGTCTATTCAATTAGATTGTTCAGTACTAAATTTTCTTGGAGTTGGAAAATAAGATGATTAAACATTAAGTTACTTTGAAATAAGGGAAATTTCATTAATGTTAGTTCGAATCATTTATAATTTCTCCTTTCTAAATCATACTCTATATTAAGTGATTAAGAATTTTTATCTCATCTGAAATAAATTATAAAACAAATTATTGATACCATAGTAAAAAAACAATACATTTTATTTATGAATACTAAATTATTAAGCTGTTTTAAAAAGCAAATGCTATTGAATTTTTCAGTAAACCAAAGTTTATTTAATCTATAGTATTTAGTTTGTTTCAATAGAATTATTTTTACTTTGCACATCACTGATTTTATACTTCTTAAAAGTCATATGAGTGCCAACATATCTTAGGGAAAATTTTATAAATTTGTATATCAAATTATCGCTACTATCATCTTAAATATTTGTTCATATTCTACATTCTAGTGAGTAAATAAAATAGAACAATCTTCCCATACAATAAGTAAACATAATATTTGTAAATTAGTCACTTACTATAACTACCTTTACAACAAATCTAATATAGTACAAAATGTTACTTTTAAGGTCACAAGTTAAAGAGTCCGACTACATTTTAAATTCAGGTAACAAATTTGTATTACATACTCTGCATATATAAATAAAAGATATTGTATAATACTGGATATTTCAAAAATCAAGTTTTATAGGAAATTTTAAGTGTTTTTAATTAGAAAGTAAAAAAAGTTCTCTAATAAAAATCCAGTGTTATTGATACAATAAACACAATTATGCAAATATTCCAAATGCACAAACATTAAAATAACTTACAGTCAGTACATTTTTAGTAAAGCATATAAGTAACCTTTTAATATTCGAACCATACAAAAATAGCTATTACACTAAGAAAGATTTTGCTCATGCCCTAAAGAAGTAGAAGGTTAATGACATAATGATATCTTACGAAATAAACAGTCACATTTTGCCATCTTTCAAACAGTAGGTGGTAAATTAACAGGTAATAATGCTTCCATATAATATATACTTATATTTCTATGAATTTTATTATATCAATTTAGCTGACAGCATGTGTTAATTGAACTAAATGAATTTATGCAACCATACAAGCAAAAGAATACTGGGCAGGCATGTATTAAAATTACAATGTCACACTTTCTGATCCAGAGTTTATCTAGGCATTAGTTTGAAATCAGTCCTAGACCAGAGAGAGGGACCAATGGGTGGAGCTCATGTCTTGCTTACTGCAGGTTTGCTTCCTTTTATTGCAGGGTACTCATATCACTTGATCACTTGAATCCTGTTATTCATCGATTTGCTCCAGCAGGCACCAGTAACATTTCCATTGGACCCTATCACGTGCCAATGTAGCCCAATGGTATCTGGTTGATTCAGGAATATGAAGAGCCTCAAACCGTTCCTTCTTGACAGGGTCTTCACAAGGAAATCTGACCATCTTGTAGGTAGGCGGCCCACGTGATCTTTTGACATCCCGTGGGATCCAGTCAGTAAAGGCTCTAGTCCAGCGGTCATCTCCAAATTGCATTACATGTCCGGCCCATCTGATTTCCATACACTGGATGAATCCCCAAAGCGGAGTTGGAGAGAATAGTCTGGGAGCACTGCCTAGTGCAACTCCCAAACAAGCACATGAAAGAGCTGTGCGTATGAAACTACAGGTTCAAATACGAGTTGGAATATTGATTTTTTTTTTTTTTTTGCTTTTTTAGGTTATACCCGGCAATGCTCGGGAGTTATTCCTGGCTCTGCACTCAGGAGTTACTCCTGGCAGTGCTTAGGGGAACCATATGGGATGACATGGAAGGAACCCAGGTCAGCTGCTTGCAAGGCAAAGTCCTACAGGCTGTGCTATCGCTATGGCCCCTGGAATATTAAATTTAATATCATACTGACTTTACAGAATTAGGAATGATTAAATATGAGAATTTATAGTACTTAAGGAGAGATTATACTAAGTTTTTTGAAAAATTGGAACTGCTGTTTTAAACGCATAAGCATGCCATTATTAAAATGCTGTACTGTGAAAAAATTTAAATATTAGAATAGTTTCAATCTAAGACAGACATAGTATTCAAGATCAGAAACCTACAGGGTTATTGTAAAACTGTGTTAAATAGAATCACATGGACAAGACTTTAACAAGTAAGAGCAGATGAGGTTTTGACATGATGTGGAATGTATTTGTAAATTCAAGAGAGTTAGTACTTTACCTTGATCTTGAAGTATGCATTCACCCTTGAAAATGCATCTCACTTGATCTCACTTGCTTGTCTGTACATTTTGCTTGCTTTTTCCACTCTGAGGATTCTTGTTTTCATTTGAACATGAGTTTCATTTCTTTCCCCTTTATTTTATTAAGTGTCATTCAATAAAAACTGTCTTTCTTTACACACACACACACACACACACACACACATGCACACACAAAGGAGCATTAGACAGTACTTTTTCTAGGGACTTCATGTCATCAGGGATCAAATCCAAAAGTAAACATTTGTATTCATGCAACACTAAAAAGGATAAATTTGAAAATATGATAATAATTTCTCTTGAAGAAGTTCTATCATAAAAAAGTTGGCTTGTTTGGTTGAGTTTATGCTTTAGATTCTTTTTAATTTTTTTATTATAACACAGTGAAACACACAATTACAAAGGTGTTTATAATTGGTTCGAATACAGTGTTCCAGCACCCATCCCTCCACCAGTCCCCCATTCCCGGCCACCAGTGTACCCACACCATTTCCCGCCCACCCCAGGCTGCCTCAATAGCAGGTACCCCCGTTTCCTCTCTTTCTTTCTGTCTCTCTCTCTGTCTTTGCATCTCTCTCCCTCTTCTTTTTACACATTGCAACTATCCCTGCAGATATTTAGGGCTATCATTTAAGTCTCTTTGTGTATATTTAATGGTGAGTTCTAGTCTGACATTACCATTTCCCACACTTAGTAAAACACTAAAATCTATTTATATCCCATTAATGAATGCAGTCATTCTATATCTGTTTTTTTTTCCTTCTGACTAATTTCACTCAGCATGATAGTCTCCATGTACATCCATTTGCAGGCAAATTTCACAATTTCATCTTTTTTTGACAGCTGCATAGTATTTCTGACAGCTGCATAGTATTCCATCATTTAGATGTACCACTGTTTCTTTAGCCAGTCCTCTGTTCTCGGGCATTTAGGTTGTTTCCATATTCTAGCTATTGTGAATAGTGCAGTAATGAATAAAGAAGTGCAGATAGTGTTTCTGCTATATGTTTTTGGTCTCTATGGTGTATTCCCAGGGGTGCTATTGCTGGATCAAATGGGAGCTCAGTATCTCGTTTTCCAAGGAATTTTCATATTATTTTCCAAAAGGGCTGGACCATTCAGCACTCCCACCAACAGTGGATGAGAGTCCCTTTTCCCCCCACATCCACACCAGCACCGGTTGTTCTTGCTGTTTTGGATGTGTGCCAGTCTCTGTGGTATGAGATGGTATTTCATTGTTTTTTTATTTGCATCTCCATGATGATTAATGATGAAGAACACTTTTTATATGGTTTTTGGCCATTCAAATTTCTTCTTTTTTGGAAGCTTCTGTTCATTTCTTCTCCCCATTTTTTGATGGGGTTGGCCATTTTTTCTTGTGAAGTGCTACCGCTGCCTGATATATCCTCGATATTAACCTCTTGTCAGATGGATATATGGTGAATATTCTTTCCCACTCAGTGGATTGTCTTTGGATCTTGGTCACTGTTTCTTTTGAGGTGCAGAAGCTTTTCAATTTTGTATAATCCCATTTGTTTATCTTTGCTTCCATTTGCTTGGTCAGTGGTGTATTGACTTTAAAGATGATTTTAGTTTCAATGTCGTAGAGCGTTTTTTCCTATTTTTTGATGGACCTTATAGATTCATGTCTGATGTTGAGATGCATAATCCATTTTTATCTGTCTTTTGCGCATGGCATTAGAAGGCGGTTTAAGTTCAATTTTTTACATGTAGCTGCCCAGTTTTCCCAGCACCATTTGTTGAAGAGGCTTTTTTGTTCCACTTAATATTTTTTGCTTCTTTATCAAAGATTAAGTTGTTGTATATTTGAGAGGGTGTTTCAGAATATTCAGTTCTATTCCATAGGTCTACAGATCTGTCTCTATAACAAAACCACACTATCTTAATTACAACTGCTTTGTAGTAGAGTTTGAGGTTTGGGAAAGTGATACCTCCCATCTTCTTTTTCCCAAGGATTGCTTTAACTATTTGTGGGGGTTTATTATTCCATACAAATTTCAGGAATATTTGTTCAATTTCTTTGAAGAACATCATGGATATCGTTATAGGAACTGCATTGAATCTGTATAATCCTCTAAGGAGTATTACTATTTCCTCAGGTTTCTTTTATTTCCTGAAGTGATGTTTTGTAGTATTCTTTTTAGAGATACTTTACAATCTTTGTCAAACTGATTCCTAGGTATTTGATTTTCTGTGGCACAACTGTGAATGGGATCATTTCTTTAATATCCCTTTCTTCTCTTTTGTTGTTTGCAAATAGGAAGGCCATTGACTTTTGGGTATTGATTTTGTACCCTGCCACCCTACTGTAGGGATTTATTATTTCTTGGAGCTTCTTGGTAGAGATTTTAGGGTTTTCCAGGTATAGTATTGTGTCATCTGCAAATAGTGACAACTTGGCTTCTTCCCTTCCTGTCCAGATGCCCTTAATGTCTTTTTCTTCCCTGATTGCTATGGCAAGTACTTCCAGTACTAATATGCTTTAGTTGTATAAAGATAACATGATTAATTACTGCCAAATAGGAAGAAAGAAACTATGAACAAGAATTTTGTAAATGTTCAGTAATCTAAGAAAGTGTTTTTAAATCGCTCTAAAATATTTAATATGAAAAGTATCTTTAAGTATTTTACAATTTTAGTAGATTATGAATTTAGCTGAAGGAAAATCATAGAAATTGAAAAATAATTCCCAAGCTTCTAATGAAAGCATGAGAATGAAAAATTAAATATATATTATTAGAATATGAACATCATGAAATTATTATAAGAATAAATATATACTATTAAAATATAAGCAAATCAACCATAAGCAATAAAATACCTGAGTGAAATAAGCCATAACTTGCACTGATATAGAAAGAGATACTATTTACTAACTACAGTTGTGTGATTGGTGCACAGCATACTTTGTCATGTGGTGCTTTCATTCCATCTCACTTCATGGCTTCCTCATATTTCATTCTCACAAAGAAACACAGCTGTCATATAGATATAACTGCATATTCTTGTGCACAAATGAATTCCAGTATATGATTAAGGACCATGGGATATAGATTAGATAAATAATATGATTGCTGACTTCATATTGCCTTTATGCTGTGATCTCAATATATTCAAATCTATCCAAAAATCCTACAGACCTTCTATCTATAAAGTACACAGTAGCCATCACGATCACGATCCCGATCTTCCCGTTAATCATCTATTTGCTAGAGCGGGCACCAGTAATATCTCAATATGTCCTGTCACATGCTGTAGAGCCAAGGGCATCGGCTTGGTACAGGAACATAAAAGAGCCTCAAACCATTATATTAGGTCATGAGAATGATCTAATATAATTGTTACTGGCATTTGGCATATCAAATACAACACGAGCAGCTTGCTAGGCTTGCCGTGCGGGAGGCATACTCTATAAACACCTCCAAATAAAGCCTTTATTGATGAACCGCGCCGGCGCTATGGCCGCGAGCCGGCTGTGATGGGCTGGTCGGCTGGGTGGAGTTCTGATGAGAGGGAAGTCCAATGTGGAAAATGGCGGCGCCCATGGAGTGAGTGGGGGTCGTCTGGCTTGTTGTGAGGTTCTGCCGGGGTGGTGGGCCAAGGCTGGAACCCACCATGCCTCCCGACTGCCTCATGGGCGGCTGGGCACAGGGAGAGCAAGGAACCGCTCTGCCCCATGTCTGAGAGTCTCTGGACCAGCATACCTGGGCCGGATTGAGGAAGAAACTGCTCCAGGGTGGGTGTCGATGATCCGGGCTGTGATGGGCTGGTCGGCTGGGTGGAGTTCTGATGAGAGGGAAGTCCAATGTGGAAAATGGCGGCGCCCATGGAGTGGGTGGGGGGTCGTCTGGCTTGTTGTGAGGTTCTGCCGGGGTGGTGGGCCAAGGCTGAAACCCACCATGCCTCCCGACTGCCTCATGGGCGGCTGGGCACAGGGGAGAGCAAGGAACCGCTCTGCCCCCATGTCTGAGAGTCTCTGGACCAGCATTCCTGGGCCGGATTGAGGAAGAAACTGCTCCAGGGTGGGTGTCGATGATCCGGGCTGTGATGGGCTGGTCGGCTGGGTGGAGTTCTGATGAGAGGGAAGTCCAATGTGGAAAATGGCGGCGCCCATGGAGTGGGTGGGGGGGTCGTCTGGCTTGTTGTGAGGTTCTGCCGGGGTGGTGGGCCAAGGCTGGAACCCACCATGCCTCCCGACTGCCTCATGGGCGGCTGGGCACAGGGAGAGCAAGGAACCGCTCTGCCCCATGTCTGAGAGTCTCTGGACCAGCATACCTGGGCCGGATTGAGGAAGAAACTGCTCCAGGGTGGGTGTCGATGATCCGGGCTGTGATGGGCTGGTCGGCTGGGTGGAGTTCTGATGAGAGGGAAGTCCAATGTGGAAAATGGCGGCGCCCATGGAGTGGGTGGGGGGTCGTCTGGCTTGTTGTGAGGTTCTGCCGGGGTGGTGGGCCAAGGCTGGAACCCACCATACACAGTAGCCATCCATGCATTAAATACTCAATATGCTATAGGGTAAGCACTAGCACTATTTAGTTGAGAACACTGAGGATCAAGGAAGTCAAGTAACATACTCCTGTTTTCTCTACAAAAACAAACAGACTTTTGTTTAAATTTGTACTTTAATTTCAGTCATGCTTTCAGTCATGACTTTAAATTCAGTCATGCGCATCAATGCCATATTTTGTTTGTTTTTATTTTGGTGCCATGCTCAGCCTTGTTTAAGAGCTACTTCTTGTTTCTTGTGGGATTATATGGTGCCTGGGGTAAAATTGGTCTCTCAAATGCAAAGCATGCACACCAGCTCTTTGAGGTAGTTCTTTTCTTGACTGATTATTTATTTACTAATTCATTAATTCACTTATGAAATCATATCAAAGAGTGATAAAAAAGAAACTCATGAAATTTTGTTCAAAACAAAAATGGGACTAAGAATGAATAGATTTCAAAAAGAAATGACATATGAGAACTGTCAAATGACGTTGGAGGGGATAAAAAAAGTGAAAGAAAACTTTATGATGTATTTTTGTTCTGTTGCTGAAAGCAGATTTAGAATCGGTTAATGAGACCAATATTCAGCTACATATATCATCTCCAGGAATAGATAATGATCATGATTAAAAGTATATATTAAGCTTTATATAAAATTAAATAAAATAATATATCCCCAAAGCACCTCTTAATAAATATTGCTTACCGACATTTCTAGAAATGAACATATATAGTAATCTCACATTGGTAGAATGTGAGTCATCTTTAAGATGACTTAGAAACCTTCCTGATTAGTGTCTGACACAATGCAGAAGTAATTTGAAGAACCCAGAAATGTGTCAACGCATATGGGAAGATGGAGTTGGCAAGAGGATCTTCCCTGTCATCTGGTTCTTTCTAACAGAGAGCTGACTGCTTCAATGACAACTAGTTAAGATCTGACCACAACAGTGGAGAAAATTTTTTTCTCATGATGAACAACAACCATAGAAGCATTTTTTTAAATTTATAAATATTGATCCAAATTCTGCCCTACTGAGTTAAACACTGATAAAAATTTCTCTTCCATTTGGTCCAAATAAAAGTATATATTAAAGTGTAGGATTTATTTTTTTCTTATATTATGAGGGAAAGAGAAAACTCAAGGGAATTCCCTTTGTGCTGTTTGGCTGCATGCCAGCACAAACTGCTTTAAAACACTGTGCTGTAACATGGTCAGGGATCAGCGTAATGAATGCTACTGCTATAAAAAGGACTAGTACACAGGAAATACAAAATAAAGTGCAGGGGAAATTATCTAGGAATTCAAACTAAAAGGACTTCTGACTAGTGAACAAAATAGAATTTCTTCAGGGGATTTATACAAAATTCCTCTTTCCTTTTGCAGAGACAGAAAATCATGGAAAGTTTATGAGAAAAAAGTTTATCAGGTACATTAAAAAACATCTCCAAAAAAAATCTAAAATATTTATTGAGAGTTGTTAGTGTGGGTATATATTATCTGATTTCAAACAATGTTTTAAATATTTTATTTTAAGACATATGCATACAAAAAAGTACAGAGAGGTAGGCTTATAATATACTTGCATGAAATAACAAGCTATCATTCATATTAACATACTCCCATTTTGTTCACATTAGCTAATATTAAGATGAAAAATTTTATTAAAATGGCTTACATCCAAAGATATATTACCATGGTGCATTTTCTTCTTCAGTCTTCAGAAGGTGACCAACACCAAGTATTTTGAAATAAGTTATATACTATTACCAAACATATTATAACATATGATATTTGTATTTAGATAATGATAATAAGTTTGGTATTTTAAAACTTTGAATAATATAAATGTAACTATTCTTATTAAAATACTCTGCATTACTTAAGAATATGGAAACATTTTGCTCTGGTTCATTTGTTTATTGCAGAAATATATATCTGCATCCATTTACTTATTAGTAGATAATTTCAAAAATACTGTGGCAATTTATAAGATCAAGATAACTGTTCTGTTATACACAATACATTTTTATATAAAATATCTTTAGGAATACTCATTTATAATATACACTATAAAATATATCACTATATATTTACTTGAATGGAATCATAATTTTAAACAGTTTTTTTAAATTTCCTGTGGGTTATGAACATTTTTAGTTGGGGAAGATGAATTCTTAATAATAATATTCTTCATTAATATTAATTGTTTTGGTTTCTGTTGTTATGAAATGTTAATATATTATTAATTATATGTCTTCTACATAAAATTTCTATTTCTCATCTTATATATACTAGGTTATCACCTTCTTCCCGTTCATCATCGATTTGCTTGAGTGGGCACCAGTAACATCTCCATATGTCCTGTCTCATGCAAGTAGAGCCCAAGGGCACCTGCTTGCCCCAGAGAGACCAAGGGCACCTGCTTGCCCCAGGAACATAAAGAGCCTCAAACCATTCTATCAGGTCATGGAAATGAAGTCTATAATTGTTACTGGTTGTGATAGGCTGGTCTGCTGGGCGGGGTTCTGACGAGGGGGAAGTCCGGATGTGGAAAATGGAGGCCCTCATGGAGTGGGGGTTGTCTGGATTGTTGCAAGGCTCTGCTGGGGTGGTGGGTCAGGGCTGGAACCTGCCATCCCTTCCAGGTGCTTCGTTAATGGCTGGGCACAGGGGAGCCAGTAGCAGCTCTGCCCCATGTCTGTGAGTCTCTGGATCAGCATACCTGGGCCATATTTAAAAATGACTGCTTCAGGGTGGATCTCAATGAGCCAGGCTGTGATAGGCTGGTCACTGGGTGGAGTTCTGACAGGAGGGAAGTCTGGATGTGGAAAATGGAGGCCCTCATGGAGTGGGGGTCATCTGACTTGTTGCAAGGCTCTGCAGGGGGTGGCGGGCCAGGGCTAGAACCCGCCATCCCTCCCAAGCGCCTCGTGAGTGGCTGGGCACAGGGAGAGCCAGTAGCAGCTCTGCCCCATGTCTGTGAGTCTCTCATATATATATATATACTAGGTTATCGATTTTGTTTTATCTTCAGTATTAATTTAGACCTTGAGTAGAGAACTAAATGAGCTTAATATAATTAGGAAAAAAGCTAACTAAAATACTTTCTTTTTTTTTCTTTGCATCAAGTAAAATCTGGGATATGAACCCAACAAATCTACTGTCAATACTTGTGGATAGGATTTAATAGGTTTTAATATAAATAGCTTGAGGTGAATTAGAAGGAAGAAAGTTAATGTAGTTAATGGTGACCTCTTGTAAATCCCTTAAGTTCAAATATTTATCTGTTAAAGGAGGAAGACAATTTCAAGTGTAATCTATTTGTAAAGATAAGCATGTTTAATACATATTGGATGTCCCTTTGTCTCAGCTAGTGGTGTATGTGCTTTGAATGTATAAATTTAGTTTATGTTGGGGCGGGCGATAGCCCAGCGGGTAGGGCATTTGCCTTGCATGAGGTAGGCCCATGCCGGCCCAGGTTTGATCCCCGGCATCCCATATGGTCCCCGAGCACCGCCAGGAATGATTCCTGAGTGCAGAGCCAGGAGTAACCCCTTAGTGTCACTGGGTGTGACCCAAAAAGAAAAAAAAATTAGTTTGCTTTTCATCATAACTTGATAAGGTAGTTTTTACACTGATAACAAAATGAAATGTAAGTACATAACAAAAATTAATCTGTGGAAAGTTATAACACATTTACAGCAGATTTAATATAACCCCTATTTGAATCTATTGTCATCAGTCTTAATTCTTTGACAGAATGTGCGCGCTTATATATATAGATAATTCTCTATAGGGAAATATGCATTTTTCAACTAGAACTAAACAGAAGCATTGCAACAAGAGGCTCACAAAGTATTTGGCCATATATGTTGTATTATGACTATGTTTGAAAATTCTATATCAGATGTGAGCCACAAGATAACTCTAATTCATGAAATTTCTTGAGAAATTTTCTTAGCATTTGTAAGGCTAAGGCTTTTTTATTTACTAAAGCTAAACTTAAATAGTTCTACTGCAATAGTCATTTGCACTTTCATAAAAAGATAAGTTAAATATATTTTATTTATGCTATGACTTAATAAATTTCATAATTAAAAATATACACTAAAAGACAATAAAAATAAACATACTGTTATTTGCTGTATTTCTTTGTTTCTTAACACAAGTTATCTTCACTTGATCACTTGATCACTTGATCACTTACCATCCCGTTTTTCATCAATTTCCTTGAGCAGGTGCCAGTAACATTTCCATTTGACCCTATCATGTTCCAGTGAGCAAAAATTCTATCACTTTACTGTAAAGCATAACGCCACAAGAAGTTAAAAAAGATTGTTTTGTGACCACTATCTATGGTACTCCTGACTTGCTCCAAGGTTCTTTTTCAGGGATCATACCTGGAAATTTTCCTAGAATTATAGAGAGTTCCAGAGATCAATCACGGGTCAGCTGTGTTCAAGACAAATTCTCTACCTACTGTACTCTGGCACTGACCATGAAGTATAAACTGATAAAACTGTCTATATATCCAGCAGCATGTTCATAACATAGTTCCAATAATATTTAATTACTCCTTAAAATGTGTGTTTGAGAATTCCAGAATTATAATAAGAAGTATGAAAATCAACTCATATTATTACCGTAAGGTTGTATTATTGATTGAGCTTTAGTTTTATTTACAAATAGAGAGCTAAGTAAGGGCACAGTGAATTTATTTAATACTCACAGGTTGCAGGGAATTCCTTTTCTATGATTCAAAGAGTTACCTTTTATTTAGCAGCAATAAATATTTTCATTTAACTTACTGCAGTCAATATTAGATGTGTTTTTCCCAAATAATCATTTTGGAATTTGTTATTGGCTGATTGTATTTATTGCAGAAAATCAGTACAATCACCACCTTTGTAAAGTCATAGTAAGTCAAGGTTAATTTATATATACTCAACCTTATCTAAAGGACTTAAACTATTTAAGTTCATAAATTTAATTTTAGTTTCAGGCTGTTTTATTAACTCATTCTGAAATATTTTAACTTTTTGTATGTGTAAAATTTGTATTTAGAAAATAAATGATTGTTAAGGGCTGGAGAAAATAGATAAAATAGAGTGTTTTCCTTGAAAGTGGCCAATCTGAGTTTAATCCCCTGTAATCTATATGTTCCCCCAAAACACATCAGCAGTAATTCCAGAATGCAAAAATAGGAATAACTCATTAACATAGATGGTAAATCAAAACAGAAATATAGCAAGTTGTAGCCATAAAACATATGTGTATGTCTTTGTGTGTATATATGTGCACATATATGTACATATAAACACAAATGTATATATTATAGATTAAGTATATTATACATATTATATAGTATATATGTATATAATACATGTCTATGTATTATACATACATATATGTCTATGTATTATGTATATTTCACCAAAACTCTTCAGTGCCAAACTCGAGAAGCGTCATGTGATGACTGAAATGGGAAGCAATGGGAGTGAAGATAGATGGTCGGCAACTACATCACCTCCAATTCACTAATGACATCATTCTAATAACACCAAATATCAGACAAGTGGCACAAATGTTGGCTGACTTTGACATTAAGTGTGGAAAAGTTGGACTGAAGCTGAATTTCAAGAGACAATTTTCATGAGAAATGGACCTGTTCCTGGCGTTGCATTTGCTCTCAATAGAATGAAATTCTCCAAATGCAGCAGTAACGTGTACCTAGGCAGAGAACCCAACATGATGAACCTAGCACCTCAACTATGCAGGAGGAAGAGAACAGTGGAATGCCTTCAAGAGCATCGAGGAAGTGGTAAAGAAAATGAACAACCTCCAGCTCCAACCTCCAGCTCCAGGGACAACTTTTTAGACTCCACCATTCTTCCTGCAGCAACATATGCCTCAAAGACCTGGGCCCTTCGAAAACATGATGAGAAGGCTATTGGGGTAGCCCAAAGAAGAATCAAGAGTCATGCTTGGGGCTCTCCCCACCAGGTGCGTTTCCTCAGCAGGAAGCCCCCGAGCTACTCCTCTCCAGGATTAAGGGCTGGTGCTTTGAGAAGGGGACCAAGCCACACCCAGCTTCTCGGACCTCCCATCTGATGCCATCCACCCCCCAACGCCCAGCAGATCCCCACTCTCCCCACCAGGTGCATTCCCACAGTGGGCAGCCCTAGAGCTACTCCTCTCCAGGATAAAGGGCTGGTGGTTTGAGAAGGGGACCAAGCCACACCCAGCTTCCTCGGACGTCCACTGCACTACCCACACCTCGACCCCCTTACTCTGGAACCACCCACGAAACCTCAATACTTTGCATTCACGCAAAGTATTTTATACCTACCTGTGATACCACTGAGCATTTGCCCCTACACTCTTTCCTATACATCCCTAACTGCAAAGTAATTCAGGCACCTACTAACTCTATTGACTAGTCACCTAGAACACACATTTTCAACCTACAATAGTCATTATGGTAAAGCAATGCAGAATTCCTTCAAGCTCTACAATTGAGTCACTAATACAGATGAGTCAAGCAATAACGATGAGCTATATAACTTCTCTGAAAAGGAATTTCGGAAGGAACTGTTAAAGATACACAAGGAACTCAAACACAATTGAATACAAAGTCAATAAAATACAAGAGGACATGAGAGCAGAATTAAGTAAATTTCAGACCAAAGTACAAGCATAAATGACAGATATTAAAAATGAGGTAAGTGAACTGAAAAACACAGGGAAGGCCTCCAAAGCAGAGAAACAGCTACTAAAGAAAGAATTAGTGATCTCGAAGACGAAGTTCAGAGATTCTGTAGACAACACCAGAAGATGGAAAAAAGACTCACAATCAACGAACAGACTAACAGATAAAATTGGGATGAAGCCAAAAGAACAACATATGCATCATTCTGGGGTCCCAGAAGGGTAAGAAGAAAACCGTGATGAAGAAGAAACTCAAAGCCATCATCGCTGAGAAGTTCCCTGAACGGAAAAAAGCATGCTCCCAGATACAGGAGGCCAGGAAGATACCAGCTAAAAAGAAACCCCAATAAGAATACTCTAAGACACATACTTATTAAAATGACAAAAACAATAGACAGAGATAGAATACTGAAAGCAGCAAGATCAAAGACGGAAATTACATACAAAGGGAGCATCCCTGAGATTTACAGCAGACTTCTCAGATGAGACACTCAAAGCCCGAAAACAATGATGGTATATTGTGAAAAAGCTCAATGAACTGCAGGCCTCACCAAGAATTCTTTACCCAGCTAGACTTACTTTCAGATGTGAAGGAAAATTGCACAACTTCATGGAAAAACAACTCAGGAATTTCATAGACTCAAAACCAACTTTAAAAGAAGGATTGAAGGGTCTATTGTAAAATAAGACAACCCAAAACCACAACAAGTTTAAACAGAAAGATGGCACAAAATCCAATGACAATAATCTCTCTTAATGTCAACAGTCTAAATGCACCAATTAAGAGACACAGGGTGGCAAAATGGATTAAAAAACTGAATCCAACATTCTGAGCCTATAAGAAACACATCTAAATAACCAGAGCAAAACAGATTCAAAGTCAAAGCCTGGAAGACCATTGTCCACGCAAACAACTACTCCAAAAGGCGGGTGTGGCCATGCTCATATTTGACAATATAGACTTCAGGCTGAAAAAGGTCAAAAGGGACAATGAAAGCCATTTCTTAATAATTAAGGAGTATGTATACCAGGAAGAAATCACAATACTAAACATATATGCGCCAAACGAGGGGCCAGGAAAATACTTAAAACGACTATTAATAGACCTCAAAGAAGACATTAACAGTAGCACAATAATAGTCAGAATCTTCAACACTGCATTAACGACTATGGATAGATCAACGAGACTGAAACTCACCAGGGAAATACTGGACCTGAATGAAGAAATAGAAGAAAGAGAGCTGGTTGATATATACAGGGCTTTTCACCCCAAAAAAGCTGAATACACATTTTTTTCCCAGTGCACATGGAACATACTCAAAGATAGACCATATACTGAACCACAAAGCATACCTCAACAAAATAAAAAAGATTGAAATTGTGTCAACTATCTTTTCAGATCACAATGCACTGAAAATAGTAGTTAACCATACACAGAGAACTGAGGACTGGATAAAGAAACTGTGGTACATCTACACAATGGAATACTAGGCAGCTGTTAGTAAAAATGAAGTTATGAAATTTGCCTATATATGGATGGATATGGAAAGGATCCTGTTGAGTGAAATTAGTCATAAGGAAAGAGAGAGACTTAGAATGACTGCATTTATTTGCATGACATAAATATATCAGGTGATCTTACCAAAAGTGGAAATTACCACAAATGTGTGGGAGTCAGAGGTTAGGTAAGATAGAGAAGGAAACATGTGTGAATAAATGTCAAAAGGGCTGATAACAACATAGAACTGAGTATTAAATACAGGCAAAAAATGCACATGATGGCTTCTAGGTGTATGTAGTGCAACCCACAATGTGTAAGAGAAGGGAAAGAGAGCAAAGGAGAGAGAAAAGAGATAAAGAACTTGCCATTTGGGCAGGCTATGGGATGGGGGAGGGAATTGGGGACATTGGTGGTGGGAAATGGTCACTGGTGGAGGGCGGGGTGCTGGAACACTATGTGACCTAAACCTCCAAACATGAACAACATTGTCATTGTATATCTCACGGTGGTATAATAAAATGTTTAATAAAAAAGAGTCATGCTTGGAGTATCACGCTTCACTCAAGTGAGAGAAGGAATCCAGAGTTCCGACCTCCATCAACGATCAAGAATCAAGAACGTTGTCTCATTTTTCAAGATGATGAGAATCAGATGGGCAGGACACATAATGCTATTTAGGGTCGACAACTGGACTAGAGCTGTTATCAACTGGATTCCATGGGACGTCAAAAGAACGTGTGGCCATCCACCTAGGAGATGTTCAGACTTCTTTATCAAAAACCTGAACAAACGGTTTGAGTCTCTGTGTGTTCCTGGAGCGAGCAGATGCCATTGCGCTACACTTTCACACAACAGGGACAAATGGAGACTTTACTGGTGCCCACTATGGCAAATCGATGAACAATGAGAAGATAAGTGATAAGTGATGTGTACATAATATATACATATAATGACAATAGTGACATTATACAAATACATTTGCATATAGTGATCCATACTTTGGAATGTATTATTTCAAATCTTCTTGAAAAGTTTTAGATAGGTAATAGACAGATGTAGCTTTGCTTCATTCCTTATTGCTTTTTATAAGTACTACATTCAACTATGTGAGTATTTATATATAATCATATAATGCAATGTATACATAATAAAATCAGATCTATTATGTATTGTACCCTATTTCTATAGATCTCAAATTGTGGTCTTCACACAGGTCCCTAATTATCTTTGGGGAACCAGTTAGAAATGCAGTTTTGTGACCCTGGTCAGCTGAACCAGAGTGTCTGAATATATTCCATAATTTTTACCTTAATAAGCACTGCTTTTTTACACAGTTAATTTAAAAAACCACTGGTGTGTGCAATTTTATAGACACAGTAGTACAAATATTTTCACAAGTAAAATTTCCATGTTATTTTTTTAAATACAAATATATTAAAGGGAAATAGTATTCTGATATCTAATTGGACTGCTCATTTACATAGAAAGAAAATGATTTGCTTTGGCTTCTATTTTTAATTCACTTAGGAATCTATGCATGAAAATTTAACTTTAGCCTTTCAATTTCTAATTTTATTCTTTCTGAATATAGTTTCTTTTACATTAGGTTTACAATGAATACTGATTCTTAAATTTGACAATATGTGATATTTGGAAAAATTTTTGAAAACAGCATAAGACAATTTTAAGTGCATTTTAGAAAAAAATTGTAAACCTGATTCAAGTAGGATATTAATCAGGGCCATTATTCTATCTTCCTTTCCCTATTCCTCACTTCATATCAGCTTAAAAATATCCAGAAGTTACCTCTCAGCTCATTTAATATTTTCCATAGATAAAGGTAAAGAAACAGATCTCTCTAGGCAACTATAACTATCCCCACAGCTGATGTTATGTTCCCATACCAGATGAAATGGGAACAAATACATGAGGATTAATTTTATTTGTCATTTGTAAAAAATGATTATCATATCCTGAGTACAGCAATATTGTGATAATGTGGGTTAATTGCAAGTATAAATTTTCCAGTGGAGAGACATAACTTTTATAACAAATTTGAAAGACATAAGTATCTGAACATAAACCTACCATATATTACCTATAGTAGCATTTACATATATTAAGAATATATTTCTTGTTGTATTTATTTTGGGGTTGTGTTGGCCACAACCAGTGGTGCTCAGCAACCATAAGGCTCTGCAACCATATGGGATCCAGAGATTAAATGTGGGTCAGCCTTGTGCAAGGCAAATGCCCTACCTACTGTAACATCACTCCAGCGTATATAGTTTTTTAAGTAATTATAATGATTGTAGTTAAAAAAAATTGAGTTTTTTAGAATGTGTAATATTGTTTTAAAAAGACATTGTTTTAGATTAAATTATGAATGCAAATTCACATGTTCATAAAATTCTTGCAAGTCATTCATATTTTTTGTCCAAAGGAAAAAGTGCCTTAGAGGAAAGCACATATGAATTTCTTTGCCCTAGTCATCCATTCTCATAACTTGCATGCTCAGCCACTAAACGTTGCTATGGTAGTAAACCACAGAAACATGCTCTTTCAAGGTAATTCATTTCACCACAGGGATGTGACTAGGAAACAAAACTGCCAGCTGCAACAAAATGACCTAAATCTATAATACAGAAAAAATGTGATATTATTGCAGAGATAATTTAGCATCGATGAAATAATGATTAAAATATATTTTTTAAATTTCCTAGCTTTAAAAATATTAAATTGGGATCACAGAGAAAAGAAAAAAGATGAAAAAAAATTATAATCTTTGTCAGAGGGAAAAAGTCCCTATACACACTTAGGATAGATAAATGATGAATGTCTATGAGTTATGTTAATCAAGTATATATTGAATGCAAAAGTAAAAAATGACTCTTAAAAATTGCTAGAATTTAGATTTTATATGTCAACTTAATGGGTCTAAATAAAGGGAGGCATGAGGTACTAAATAAGGGAGGCGTGAGGTACTTTTACTCTGGGAATACAAATGACTTAGAAAAATACAATTATAAAAAAGTTTTGAGAAGGAAAATATTATGACAGTTATTTTTAAGCAAATTCCTTATTGAGGTGTTGATTTATCCTTTCTAGTAATAGAAGCAAAAATTCCTTTGAAGAAGATTCATGGTGTTAAATTTGCAGTTGACTATATTTTTTGTAAGCTTCCTTCTGCAGTCAGATGCTTATTTAATCAGTCTTTTCTGTATGTTGATTCTTAAATATATTCAACTTGATTCAACTTTTTGCTTCACATGCATATATATGTCTATATGAATATACATGTATCCATATATACATTAATATGCATACATGTTAATATGTGTATATAGTTTTTTGAGACCATACTTGATTGTTTTAAGGGACAAATGCTATCTCCCTATTTGGGAATCTCTTCTGACTCCATGTTCAGTGGTAGTTCCTATACTTACTCAGTGGATCATGTTGGTGCCAAGGATCAAACCTAATTCTTCCATATGTAAGACAGAGATAGCAGAACTGGTGGGCTATTCTACAGAACTGAACTTCCTGAGTGCAGGGATTAGGGACAGGAAAGGAGTGAGATGGAAGGAGTCTTTGGGAATTGGTGAATGTGGTGTAGAACTATGTATGTATGAAACTACCAATAGTATTGTAAATCAGAGATTTTAATAAGATTTTAATAAGAATTATTTTCCAAAAGCATTTATCTGATTTGAAGGGATACCTCAGTCCATTGAGTTATCCCTTCAAATCAGTGATAGGCTTTTTAAAAATAATTCTTATTAAAATTCTGATTTACAATACTGTCTGTCTGTCTTCCCATTCATCATCGATTTGCTAGAGCGGGCCCCAGTAACATCTCCATATGTCCTGTCTCATGCTAGTAGAGCCCAAGGGCATCTGCTTGCTCCAGGAACATAAAGAGCCTCAATCCATTCCTGAATGAGGTCTATAATTATAGAGCTCATTTGCAATATTATTGATAGTTTAATGCATACGTAGTTCTACACCATGTTCACCAATTCCCAAAGACTCCTTCCATCTCACTCCTTTCCCTGTCCCTAATCCCTGCTCTCAGGAAGTTCAGTTCTGTAGAATAACCCACCAGTTCTGCTATCTCTGTCCATTTGCCATTTCCAGAAAATATTTCTTTATATCCCACGTATGAGAGAGATTGATGTCTCTCTCCTTTTAGATTAACTTCATTCAACTGGATATCATAACGTTTTCATAATGGCAAATTAACTGAGTTTCACGTTTCTTCTTATAGTAGAAGTAGTATTTTGTTTTGTATGTAATTTTTAATGCCTAAGTAACTAAATTGATTTGTAAGTATCAAAAATTTCATGTGTCTGTGAATAACTTAACTATACACACACAGACACACACCATGGAAATATACAGTAGGTACAGTAGAGAACTGATTTTCATATTCCTACTCTTCCTCTGGCAATCTGTACATAAAAGCAAAATTATGCATCAATATGTTACTTATTCACTCAATTTCTTGACATATGGAAACAAATCCCAGGTTAAAACCCATTTCAGTAATCTTGATATAAATATATAAGCTAATTGAATAACATGCCAGCTAAAAATTCTAAAAATTCTAAAATATCCAGCAAAGTTGTTTAGTTCTAAACAACATAGATTATTAAACAGCAATCTAAACACAATGTGAAAAACACTTTCTTTGCTTTGTCTCAAATGTTTTTGAACACAATCAATTTGACAAGAGTCCCAGGAGTGACCCCTACAGCAGATGTTCTGTGTACTCTCCTGATCTATGTAGCACCAGAAAATAAAGACAAAGCAGTACCTCACATTTATTAAAAAACATTTCAAGCACTGTGTTATGTCAAATTATTTTCAGGAAGAAGATATTCAAATAAAATGTAAATAAACATAGTAATTCCATTTAATATTTCCAAGATTATGGAGTTAGTTCTATAAATTTTTAAAAAGCAATCTGCAAACTTGATTTCTTATCTTACTGTTATCTATTGCTAAAAAGTTCTTATCTAACATATACCATGAATAATACTAATCTACTGAGCAAATTAGAATTCTCCAAGAAATAGATTTATTTCTTTAAAATAATTTATTGGTCCTTTATCAAAGATTAAATGATCATGTATTTGATGCTGGGTGTCAGTATAGTCAACTCTATTCCATACATGATCATTTAATCTTAGATAAAGGAGAAAAAATTAGGAAATGGAGCAAGGAAAGCCTATTCAACAAATGGTGCTAGGAAAACAGGGCAGCTATATGTAAAAAATTGAATTTGGACCTCTGTCTAACACCATGCACAAAAAATCAGATCAAAATGGACTTAAGATCTCATTATCAGACCTGAATACATAAAGTATGTCTAAGAAAATGTAGAAAAACGCTCCACGATTGGAGCTAAAGACATCTTCAAAGATGAAACACCACTAAAAAAGCAACTAGAAGCAAAGATAAACATATGGGACTACATAAAGAAAATGACTGGTATCTGCCCTGCTCTGTTCCTTACTATATGCCAGTAAAGGATTTCCAAATCACTGGTCCCATGCTGGTAAAAGTCTCTAGAGACTTGCTAACTCACCATGTAGGCTGAATTTTAGAGCCATAAATGCATTAAAGTAAAATTTATAAATCTAGTGTAGGAAAATTGTGAAATAAATGTATGTTTTCACTTTATTTAAAAAGAAAATTCACTATGGAGTACACGAAGAAAAGATGAAAAAAAAGCCCTCCATGAAATTGAGGCTAAAGGAAACTTCAAAGATGAAACACCACTAACAATGAAACTAGATAGAAGCAAAGATAAACATACGGGACCACATGAAACTAAAAAGCTACTGCACCTAAAAAGAAACAGTGACCAAGATACAAAGACAGTCCACAGAATGGGAAATAATATTCACCCAATACCCATCTGATAAGGAATTAATATCCAAGATATATCAGGCACTTGTAAAACTTTACAAGAAGAAAACAGCCAACCCCATCAAAAAATGGGGAGAAGAAATGAACAGAAGCTTCGACAAGGAAGAAATTCAATGGCTAAAAAGACAAATGAAAAAATGCTCATCATCACTAATCACCAGAGAGATGCAATTCAAACAACAATGAGATATCATCCCACACCACAGAGACTGGCGGATATCCAAAAGAGCAAGAACAAGTGCTGGCATGGGTGCGGGGAAAATGAAACTCTCATCCATTGTTGGTGGAAATGTTGACTGGTACAGCCCTTTTGGAAAACAATATAAACATTCCTCCAAAGACTAGACATCGACCTCCCATTTGACTCAGCTATACTATTCCCGAGAATATACCCTGGGAAGCCAAAAACACACAGCAGAAACACAATCTGCACTTTCTTTTTCATAGCAGCACTATGCACAATACTCAGAATCTGGAAACAACCAGAGTGCCTGAGAACTGATGACTGGATAAAGAAACTTTGGTACATCCACACAATGGAATACTATGAGGCTGTTAGGATAAATGAAGTTATGAAATTTACCTGTAAATGGATGGACATGGAGACTATCATGTTGAGTGAAATTAGCCAGAAGGAAAAAGACAGATATAGAATTAGACTGCATTTATTTGCATGACATAAATAGATATACCAACCTAGAGCTGATTATTAAATACAGGCAAAAAGAAACAAATGATAACCTCTAAATATATGTGAGTGTATATGTATATATATATATATATACATACATATTATGATATCAGTATCCAAGGTCAGGTGAAACATGAATCAGGGAGGCCTTGTAAAGGTGGAAATTACCACAAATGTGTGGGAGTCAGAGGTTAGATAAGACAGAGAAGGGAACAGTGTGCTTATAATTGTCAAAAGTGCTAATACAAACCCAGTACTGATCATTAAATACAGACAAAAAGATATGCATGATGACCTCTAAATATATGTATTGCAATCCACAATGTGTAAGATATGGAAGAGAGAGAGAAAGATAGAAAAGAGATAAAGAACCTGCCATAGAGGCAGGCTGGGGGAGGAGGAGGGAATTGGGGACATTGGTGTTGAGAAATGGGCATGGTGGAGGGATGGGTGCTGGAACACTGTATGAACAAAACCCAATCATGAACATTTTTTGTAATGTTCATGGTGGTATAATAAAATATCAAAAATAAGTAGGCACTCAATGACTGTTGGTTCATAGAAAAAAAGCTGAGGAACTACCAATTTCTCAGACTAAATAAATGTTCTTCCTCCACTCCTCTTCCCCCTTCCCCTTCCTACTCCTAGTCCTCCTCCAATCAGCAGTGTTCAATATTTACTCATGGATCTTCAAACCCTCAGAGATTACTCCTGGCATGGCTCCAGGAACCAAATCTGGTGATGGAGAGTGAACATAGGTCTGCAGTATGCAATCCAAGCAGTTACCTCCTGTACTAGCTATCCAGACTTCATTATACTTCTTGATACAAGCTTCTCAATATGTTCTTTGACATCACTTGATCACTTGATCACTTGAATCCCGTTATTCATCGACTTGCTCTAGCGGGCGCCAGTAACATTTCCATTGGACCCTATCAAGTGCCAATGCAGCCCAATGGCATCTGGTTGATTCAGGAATATGAAGAGCCTCAAACTGTTCTTTCAGGGTCTTGACGAAGAAGTCTGACCATCTTGTAGGTGGGCGGCCACGTGGTATTTTGACATCCCGTGGGATCCAGTTGGTAACGGCTCTAGTCCAGCAGTTGTCTCCATATCGCACTACATGTCCAGCCCATCTGATTTTCGATGCCTTGGCCAATGAGACAGCATCCCTGATTTTAGAATAGCGATGGAGGTCGGAATTCGGATTCCTTCTCTCTCACTTGAGTGAGGTGTGATATTTTTGCTCGGTTACTGTGTGGATATGGTGGATTGTGCCAAATCCTTTCCTGAAGCCTGCTTGCTTACATGGTTGTCCTTCATCTAGTGTTCTGCCAATCCTGTTCAGGATGACTCAAGTGAACAGCTTGTAGATGACGGACATTCAAGATTGAATTTAGTGTTCATTTATTCCTGAATTCAAGATTTGTCTCAGCCTTGAAAATAAATCTAATGTATAAAAAAAGAAAATTCAAAGAAATATGCTTTATTAAAATGCTATCAAAATATCATTTAATTGTGAAAAACAGCACAAGAGAGCTAGTACAGAGTGTGGGGCTCTGGCTTTGCATACAGCTTATTTGGATTCAATCTCTGACCACATATGATCCCCCAAGACACATGAAAAATGATACTGAACATAGAGTCATCATGATCATAGGTATGATCCCCAAACAATCATAATTAATAGTATAAAGAAGCAGTGTAATGTTTTATTAATATTGATTGATAATATGATTGCTTTTAATTTTTTGAGTGCTGGTGATTGAGCCTAGGCCCCCACATGCTAATAGTACCCTACCATTCTGTCACATCCATGCCCCTTGACCAAATTTTAACAGCCAAATCTAATTTCTTCTATGAACTATAAATAAGAAGCTCTGAACAGCTAGTCAGATGTGATTAATGCATTCATCATTGACATTTAAGGAGCGCTCCAATCTTCTTCCTCCACTCCTTAAAAATTGCAGTTACAGTAATTTTCTCCCAGTGAAGACCAAAAAAAATTGTTCATTTTATTGGAAGACTGATGAAATCCTAACCATATTAATATTGTTTTCAGTTTTTTGTATGAAAGAATTATCACGAAAAGTTTACATTTTCACATATGCCCATTCTTCATTTTTATTTTAAAATTCTCTAAATCAATATTTTAGGCTTTTTGCTATTCTCAGTTTCTTTCATATTACAAATTATAGGATGGATGAATAGTAATTCTAATATCTATTGCAGTTCAATTATCACATATACTAATTCTACATAAATTTTATGCTGAAAATTGACATATATCTTTAGTTCTTTTTATTTAAATTTTTTATTGAATCACTGTGAAAAAACCATTACAAATCTGCTCATGATTGAATTTCAGTCATACAGTGTTCAAACACCCATCTATCCACTAGAGCACATTTCTTAGCACCAATGTCCTCTGTTTCCTTCCTACCACTCCTCACCTCACCTCGCCTCTATGGTAGGCACTTTTCTTCACTCTCTCTTTCTTTCTTTCTCTCTCTCTCTCTCACACAACACAGAAACACAAACACACTGTTTCTCCCTCTCCTTTGCTGCATTGTGGTTTGCAATACAGACACTGAAATTTTATCATGTATATCCCTTTACCAACTTTCAACACTCAATTCTAGTCTGTGACAATTTCCAACGATTATTATCATATTCTTCCCTTCTCAATCTTACTTATACTCTGCCCCACACACACTTGTGGTAGATTCCAGCCACTGACAAGATCTTTTGGCCCCTATTTTCCCTGACATTAGATATTAGCCTCATACATTTTTATTGGCTGTTTTTAAATCTTTTTTATGAAATATTTTATTATACCACCATGAGATATACAATTACAACGTTGTTCATGTTTAGAGGTTTTGGTCACATAGTGTTCCAGCACCCCCCCCCCTCCACTGGTGCCCATTTTCCACCACCAATGTCCCCAATTCCCTCCCCACTCATAGCCTGCCTAAATGGCAGGTTCTTTATCTCTTTTCTCTCTCCCTCTCTCTCTTTTTCTTCTCTTACACATTGTGGGTTGCACTACATACACTTAGAGGCCATCATGTGCATTTTTTTGCCTGTATTTAATGCTTAGTTCTAGGTTGGTATTAGCCCTTTCGACATTTATTCACACATGTTCCCTTCTCTGTCTTACCTAACCTCTTACTCCCACATGTTTGCAGTAATTTCCACTTTTGGTAAGACCACCTTATATATTTATGTCATGCAAATAAATGCCATCCTTCTATATCTGTCTCTTTCCTTCTGACTAATTTCACTCAACATGATCCTTTCCATGTCCATCCATTTATAGGCAAATTTCATAACTTCATTTTTCCTAACAGCTGCATAGTATTCCATTGTGTAGATATACCACGGTTTCTTTATTCAGATCAAATTCTCGGGCATACTGGTTGTTTCCAGGTTCTGGCTATTGTGACTAGTGCTGCTATGAAAAAGAAAGTGCGGATTGTGTTTCTGTTGTGTGTTTTTGGCTTCCCAGTGTATATTCCCAGGAGTGGCATGGCTGGGTCAAAAGGGAGCTCAATTTTTAGTCTTTGGAGGAATGTCCATATTGTTTTCCAGAAAGGTTGTACAAGTCAGCATTCCCACCAACAAGCCTCATACATTTTTTAAAATACCTCACAAGTGAATGCAATCTATCTATATCTGTTGTACTCCTGATTCATTTCACTCAGCATGATACTCTAAATCTACATAAATTTGTGTTGCTATCCATGTGCTTATAATCAGTTATTTATTTATCATAAAATTAAACTTTTATATTTTATTCTTAATGATCTCATATTTCTAATTATATTCATATACTGTTGTGAAGAGACAATTGTTATTCCTGTAAGTAGATAAATGGGGAAAGAACAGGGAAATATTTATTGATTTTAATAATGTGCATCCATTACTATATCCACTTCAGCTAGCTGTGCTGCTCGGCCAGCCCCACTTGGAAGCAACCCATTGAGCTGACCTTGCAATAGGGGGCTTGGTCAGCCCCTGGCCAAGTCCAACATTGCTCCAAGGGTTTGCTCTCATGTGCTGGGTAGAAAACACGCTGGTCAGACTCTGAGTGGAGTTTTGGGCCTTGCCCTTTCCTCCACCTCCATGCCAATTGTCCCGGAAGAGAGACCCACCCACACCAGACTCACAGCTAATCTGCAACCCCAGAAGAGCTCCAGACCCATCCACTTCAGACCCACAGCTGTACTGCTTGGCGGCCCCACGTGGAAGCAACCCATAGAGCTGACCTCCCGATAGTTGGCTCGGCCAGACCCTGGCCAGTCCAACATTGCTCCAAGGGTTTGCTCTCATGATGCGGGGAGAGACCACGCTGGCAGGACTCAGAGTGGAGTTTTGGGCCCTGCCCTTTCCTCTGCCTCCATGCCAGTTGCCCCAGAAGAGAGAGACCCACCCATGCCAGTCCCATAGCTCCCTTGGTGATATTCTTAAAGAATACTGATTTTAGGAAAAGGTCCTTCCCAAGATCTTTCACATTTATACATTGTATACAGTTCTAGACATGTTCTAACTGATACCAGTAAGCCTAGCAAGAAGCCACAGCAAACCACACATCATGCAGTCAGTCATTCTCTACATCCAGACTCCATAGTTCCTCAGAGCTCCATCCAAGAGAAAACCTGATCTTTCCCTTTAAGTTTCATCAGTAAATGCTCGAGATGAGAGCCTTCTACTGAGACTATACCACCTAGCTTGTCAGAGCCTGACAAGCTACCCGTGTTTTATTTACTTGTTATACCAAAAACTAGTAACAATTATGGACCTCATTTCCATGACCTGAAGAATGGTTTGGGGCTCTTCCTTTCCCTGGAGCAAGCAGATGCCCTTGGGTTACACTGCTTGTTATAGGACTTATGGAGATGTTAGTAGTGCCCACTCGAGCAAATCGATGAACAATGGGAAGACAGTGATACAGTGATACAGGATGGGATATAGGAAGCTGATTGGAGAAGGGAGAAAACACAGCTACAATACACAGACTTTACATTTTACAGTTTTTGAAAAGAGAAAACTATTTGGCATGGACTTTTATTTATAATTTTCCCATGAAAAAATCACAAGAACAAATAAATGTCATATTTATGATCCATATATGTCATAATTCAATATAGTAAACTAGGTAATGAATATGATAAGCACACTAAAATATTGGATTAAATACAATAAATTATAAAACTATATCAGTATCAGGTAGGGTGTTTGCTTTGCAAGCAGCCAAACTGGGTTCAATCCCTGGCATCCCATATGGTCCCTCAAGCCCTGCCAGGAGGAATTCCTCAGTGCAAAGCCAGGAGTAACCCCTGAGTAATGCTGGGTGTGATCCAAAAAACAAAAATAGTATATACTAGACTAATGCTGCATCCTCCAGCACTTCTGCTCTTCTCTCCTTGAGGTCTTCCTTTTTCGCTTCTCTGCACTGCTTTGCAGGCTTGGATGTTAGTATCTTGTTGCCTGAGGCTCGAGCCTTACCACGTTGGTGGATGAGCTCGAGGGTTTTTGAAGACAGGCGTCCTTTTGTATCCTATTCTTTCTCGGCATTCTTTGTGCAATCATGGAGGTGTTGAACCAGTTTGTTGTATTCTTCATAGATGTCGTCAATGATAGCATCTTCCCATGTTGTTGCAATGGTGCCAAAGAGTTCCCAGTTGGTGGTCGTTCTGGTGGTTTTCTTCTTAAGCTTTGCAGCCTTTTCTCCCTTGTTGTGTGAAGTAGAATTTTGCACGAAGGAGATGGTGGTCTGATACTGTTTGGAATTTTGGGACGACTGTGACATGGGTCAGGCAAAACCTTCGATTGAAGATTAAGTGGTCAATTTCTTTGTGGAACTGTCCACCAGGAGATTAACATGTCCAACATTTCGATTCAGCCTTTTGGAACTGTGAGTTCCCATGAATGGTCTTTGTGGCTATGATGAACTCAGATAGCCTCTCACCCTGTTCATTCCATTCTAGGCCATGGGTCCCAATGTGGAGTTCTTCGGCTGATCTTCTCGTTCCTATCTTGGCGTTGAAATCACTGACTATGATTTTGTAAAGGTGTGATCATTTTTATAGAGCTCCTCCAGTTCTATGTAGAATTTCTCAATTTCTTCGTCTTTGTATGTGGATGTTGGTGCATAGACAACAAAGATAGAAACTGCTGGCAGTGGGCCACATCTCTTCAAGTGTAATCGTTCTATCCAGTTTGTTAGGCATTCAAATGAATCAATATTCATGGCCATGTTTGTATTGGCAAGGACACCGACGCCTCCGATGCCTCTTTCTTCGCAAGTTCTGAGGAACAGTTCTTCTCCAGTGTCAAAGATGGCATGATGTGGATGACGCCTCCTCATTTCAGTCAGACCAATGATGTCATACTTGATCATTTGTGTTTGCATAATTTGGTCTTCAATATATGCTTCTGATGCCAGCGTACATGTATTGAAAGTACAGACAGTCACTTTAGTCTTTCTTCGTTTTGGCAGTTTAGGATGGCCCTGAGATTTAATCAGGCCCTCTTTGTTCTTCCTTAGTGCTGTCGTATTAAGGACTCTTTCAGGGTCAGGAAGATGAACATTTTTTACCCGTTTTGTCATATTGAATACACGCCCGGCAGCTTGCCAGGCTCAATGGTGTGGATGATATACTTATATATATATATTTTTTTTTTTGGAGAAGGTGGCTCTAAGTCAGAAAGAGAAATCTTTACCAAAGATTCCTAAGTTACCTTACAAGGCAGCTTGTACCTTACAAGGCAGCTTAGAAGGGGCAGTGTTCTTCAGTTAGGTGATAATGAGAGGTGGCGTGATGATTTGCTGAGAAAGAAGTGGAACAACGAGGATGAAGAGAGTCCCAGGTCATCTCAGTCTGCCTCCTCTCAGGAGGATGGTCTTTGAGGAAACTTTTCACTAGTTTTGTCTCCTTCTTTGTTGCTTGTGGTCGTTGTGGCTGCAGTGTCTGCTCTGTTGTCTTAGTTGTTTCTCTCTTGCTTTGCATTGCCATTGCTCATCCACTCCGCTGTTTATCTCTGGCTTCACTGTTGTGGTGGTTGTAATGTCTGCTCCACTGCAGGTGGAAAAGGCTTTCACAACACCTGCCTGTTCTTCACCAACTATAAGACAAAAATGACTGCCCTCCGACATCCTGATGGATCTATCACATCTTCCAGATATGAAATGGAGAAGATTATCCATAACTTCTACTCAGATCTCTTTGATAGCCACATTCACCTACACACATACCAAAGTCCACAGGATGGATATGTCATTCTCAACATTCTCCCTTCTGAAATCTGACATGCCATTTCATCGTTTTAGAAGGTAACAGCATCAGGCCCAGACAAGATCAAACCTGACACCTGAAGAATCTGCCATCATTTCTCATCAATACACTAGCTCAACTCTTCACACGCTACCTGACCGAATGTAAGGTGCCCTCTCAATGGAAAACCAGCAGGACAGTTCTACTGTTCAAAAAAGGAGACATTCACAACATTGACAATTATCTCCCCATCTACCTACTGTCTGCCAGATACAAATTATTCACTTGAGTCATCCTGAATAGGATTGACAGAACATTAGATGAAGAACAACCATGCGAGCAAGGTGGCTTCTGAAAAGGATTCAGCACTATCGACCATATCCAAACAATAACCAAAATCATTGAAGTCTATAGAGAATTCAAGATGCCGCTATGTCTCACTTTCATTGATTTAAAGAAAGCCTTCGATTCTGTGGAGACTGAAGCAGTCATAAAAGCCCTAGTCAACAGGGCGCTCAAACCCAATACATAAAGATCCTTCATGAACTATATCACGGTTTCACCACGAGGATCTCACTATTCTACAGGGAAGTGATTATCGACGTCAAAAGAGGGGTTCGGCAGGGTGATACCATTTCACCAAAACTCTTCAGTGCCACCCTCAAAATCATCATGCAACAATTAGAATGGGTAAAATGGGAGTGAAGATAGAAGGCTGGCAACTATACCACCTACGCTTCGCTGATGACATCTTTCTAATAACACCAAACATCAGCCAAGGGCACAAATGCTGGCAGACTTTGACCAAGAATGTGGAAGGATAGGTCTACAGATGAATCTCAACAAAGCTATGTTCATGAGAAAGGAACTAGTTCCAGAGGCCCCATTCACTTTCAATGGAACAAACATCTTGAATGCAGCAGTTATGTGTACCTAGGTAGAGAAGTCAACATGATGAATGACCTGAAACCTGAGTTGCACAGGAGGAAAAGAGTGGCATGGAATGCCTTCAAAAGCATCGAAAAATAGTCAAAAGAACAAAGAAACTCCGGCTATGGGCACACCTCTTTGACTCCACCGTTCTCCCTGCATTGGCATATGCCTCAGAGACCCAGGCCTTATGAAAGCAGGATGAGAATACCATTCGGGTCTCCCAAAGAGGAATCGAAAGAGCCATGCTTGGAATATCACACCTCACTCAAGTGAGAGAGGGAATCCGAGTTCCGACCTCTGTCACTATTCTAAAATCAAGGGACGCTGTTTCATCTGCCACAACATTGAAAATGAGATGGGCTGGTCATATAATGCGATCTGGAGATGACTATTGGACTAGAGCTGTTGCCATTGGATCCCATGGGATCCAAAAAATCATGTGTTTGCCCACCTCCAAGATGGTCAGACTTCCTTATCAGGACCCTAAACAAACAGTTCGAAGCTCTTAATATCCTCGAAAAAGACAGATGTCATTGAGCTACACTGGCACATGATAGGGTCAAATGGAAACATTACTGGTGCCCGCTAGAGCAAATCAAAGAATAACGGATATCAAGTGATCAAGTGATCAAGTGATACTAGACTAAATTATAATTCATTCATTCAAGTCAACCCATTATCACAGAGGGTTAAAAAATTTCTTCACTAATTTATTAATCTGAATTGGTTGATTCTAATTTGTGGGATTGATAAACTTTCTATTCTCATTGGATTCTGCATTTTTTGGTCATAATAATTTCTTTTTTTTTACAAAATATGCAATTAAAAATTTTTCTCCCCAGTGGGGAACCCCCAGAGGTAGTCAGGGCTTATTAATGGCTCTATACTCAGGAATATCACTCCTGGTGGGGCTCATGATGTCGTATGGGATGCCAGGGATTAAGCATGGGTTGGCTCTATTCAAGTAAGCACCCTACCTAATGTACTATCTCTCCAACCCCAATTCAGGTCATTTATTTTATAACCTCAGGTAACATAAACTGACTAAATATGTGGTTAATAATACTTGGAGGCAGAGACAGATATTAGACTTAGGACTTCTTATGACTTTGGGATGTGTATGACAATTTAAGAAAATCTACTCCTGAAAATATGGGTCTATATTCTCTTCTTGAGAAATAAAACATACATATAAAATAGTGTCCATACTTTCCTAGGAATTCTGCAGCCAGAACCCTGAGATCAGTTTCCCTGTTCAAATATAACTGACAAATGCTTAATTATCTTCTAGTCAAATGAATTCAGATAGCTTCCTTTGGACTCACAAAAAATGTGATGAGAAAATGCATGTGAATCTCTGTGGTGTCCCCTGACATACATTTCTAAGACCTGTCACATTAGATATACCAGCCAGGTTAAGCTTATAGTACCAGGAATAACTGTGCACATGAAGCAAATGGTTTGGGTAGATTTTGTCACAGAGCACCATTACAAGGAAGCAACTTTAAATCGTTTAAATTTCAAATACATATTAGTTTTAGACAGCGACTTTATACATGGGTTAACAGAGCTTTGCTTTCTGTGAGAAAGATTCTGGTAGGTGTTTGCTATTTAAATCTTTTCAGGTAATTAGTCCCTATGGTACTTTACATTTCAGGCTCCAGCTGTTCATGCTAATGCGTAGTTACATGGTGTCAGGAATTCCCATCCTCCAGCATTAAGCAGATAACCAATAATGGGTGTTTGAGAAGCAGGCACAGATAAAGGAGGTGATGAACAACTTAAACTTAATTATCACCGCTTTTATCTACAAAAAAGGAGCAAGTGTTATATAATATCACTTATAGTAGTCAATTTCTCTCTTATAAAGCACATTTCAAAGAGAAGGGGCAGTTTATGGTTAACATTTCAGCCATACTCTGAGAGAAATCATTTTTTGATGTACAATGTATTGTACAGTAGATGTACAATACCACAGCCTCAAAAATATCAAATGTTTATAAATCATTTCCTTTCACATATCGGATTCAAAATATTTATATGAACAATTCTATTTAGACAACAAAAGGAGTTGTAAAGGGCATTATGAACCCGTATTTATTGCAGTCCTCTTTATGATGTAACTTTACTTGACTTGGTCTTTGAGTGAGTTCATCTCAACTTTATAAATTGATTATCCTCAGTTAATTTCTTAAATTTAATGGTTAATTTATATTAAAGATAATGTATTGTCACAAAGCTGTTGTAAGTCCTCAATATGCATGTTGCAGGGAATATTATGATAGAAGTATAAAATGATATAGGAGCTCATTTTTTTTTTTTTTTTGCTTTTTGGGTCACACCAAGGGTTACTCCTGGCTCCACACTCAGGAATTACTCCTGGCAGTGCTCAGGGGACCATATGGGATGCCGGGGATCAAACCTGCTCTGGCACAGGCTGGCTGTGCAAGACAAAATGCCCTACCCACTGGACTATCGCTCCGGCCCTAGGAGCTCAATTTTAAGATATGGAAAAAGCATTGAATATTATTGCTCTTAAGTAATTATGAAATAATTCAGCAAATCTAAACTAAAATATAAAACAAATATTTTAAAACCAGTCTCAAATAGGGTCAGAGCTGGTATAAAGATTAGGATGCTTGCTATGCAGGCTGTTGATTC